>JAPKLY010000189.1:529096-691421 GCA_026898435.1 Prunella vulgaris
TGTAACACGCATTTGCCCAAATTGTAACATACCTGGGAGCGAAAAAACCTGAAACTACAAACTGCGCGAATTTTGAAAAAAAATGTCCAAATCTGACCCGACCCGGTTTTGATCCGCGAATTTTTCAAAAATGGATATTTCTACGGTAGAAATTTCTACACAAGTGTTGCTCTATATAAAATAGCTTACTTATTATTTACTTGTTTGGAAAACATTTTTGTTCCGCGTGTGTGTGCTCATATTTCAAAATTTTCACGCTTTACTTTTGGACATTAGGTCAAGCCATGTTGGACATAATTGTGATTGATTTAAAATCAATATGTTATAAACAAACATACCATAAATAAGTCATTTCTAGTAATATGAAAAACAAAAAATAATATCAAATTGATTCTGACACCCTAAAAAAGATGAGAATTTATTTTGAAAGATAAAATAGAGTTAGTAAAATAAAATAATCAGAGTGATGTTACTTGAATGTTGGCACATTCAGTGTAATAAATAAACTGTTATACAGAGTAAAAGACTCAAACTCTATTTTGCAGAGAGAGTAAACTTTTCATAGACTATATTGTTTGGATTTAGAGATACGAACCTCAAGTCCGTAGCAGCGAAAGACATTGATCACCAACAACAAACCAGATAGAATTGGCTGCATACATAAAATAAAGAGCAACACTTGTGTACAAATTTCTACCGTAGAAATATTCATTTTTAAAAAATTCGCGGATCTAAACCGGGTCGGGTCAGATTTGGACATTTTTTTCCAAAATTCGTTCAACTTGTAGTTCCAGGTTTTTTCGCTCCCAGGTATGTTACAATTTGGGCAAAGGCGTGTTACAATTAGGCAAAATTTGTGTTACTAATTCTTAAAAAATTAATTTTTTGTACTTTTCAAGTAATTATAAAGAAAATATGCATTTCTGCAAGTATAAATATGTGTTACTTAATTTATTTTTTATTCTCTTTGTTGATTTATGTTAATAATATGTTATTCATGCACTTAATACATCATTTAATACCTTATATATGTTATATAAAATATAATATATATTTTTATAAGGATAAATAAATGTTTGTGCATACAGTAACACACATTTGATCTTGCAGTAACACACATTTACTCTAATTGTAACATGCATTTGCAGTAACACACATTTACTCTAATTGTAACACACATTTGCAGTAAGACAAATTTACTCCAAGTGTAACATAAATTTGCAGTAATACATATTTACTCTAATTGTAACACATATTTGTTCCTCAATTTGTGTTATTATATGAGCATATATGTGTTACTATAGGATAAAATGTATTTTTATTAAGAATAAATATGTGTTACACATACAATGTAACATATACATGTGTTACATTGCATGAAAAATATTTACTTCTACAAAAATAAATGAATATGTGTAGAAAACAACATTTAATCTGGTTGTAACACACGTTTTTCTTTAAAGTAACATGCATTTGCTCCAATTGTAACATACCTGGGAGCGAAAATCACAAGCTAAGCGAATTTTGGAAAAAAATACTCAAATTTGACCCGACCTGGTTTAGACCCGCGAATTTTCAAAAATGGATACCTAGTATGTCGCAAGTGTCAATACTTTTCAAAGTATTTGTGCATCCATCATGAGATACCTAGTATGTCGCAAGTGTGAGAATCATTACACCCTCTAAGAGTATGATGCAGATCACACACCAATCTCAATTATATCATCGATATCTCATTCTCAATGATCATTGATTGGGGCTACTTTAACAATTATTTCATAGTCAGCTGAGTCTCACATCTCAATGACAACATTAGTTCATGGGAACACATATATGAATATATGCAAATAATCAGACATACTATTGTATAAGTGTACTGCCAAATATTATTGATTAAATCAATAATACATTAATGACTGAATATGATCAAATATAATGTCTTCAAAATGATTATCTATAGGACATATATACTAACATATATAATAGTCTATGATACCGTTAGGGCGAAACACTTCACTATTAAAAATGATGAATACAAATAAAAATAAGATCCAATTTGGCCTAATCGAATCTAACAATGGCTAAGTGTATATAATACATCGTCAAAGTTGATCTATCTAGAGATGTTAAAGAAATATTATCTACTAAAATTAAATAAATCTATCGTTACCAGAAGTCTCCCGACACGGAGTAACCTAAATAAAAAAACAATCTCCCTACTAGACTGAATGCACTAAACACTCTAGAGGTAGTACACGATTGCTCCTCTCAGGTATTTGTTGAAATGCAATTCTTTATTTATAGACGGTTGTGGACGTGCAACTTCTATTCTTAGATCTTTGGAGAGTGATCTATAGAATCTTCAAGTAACTGTCCATATTATCCTTTTGGTAACTGTCGGTGTGCCAACATCAGTTGTAACATGCATAACTGTCGATCAATATAGCAATTTTCTTCTCTCCTATAACTTGTAATCACATGATCTAGAATTCTCCCCATTATTCTTCTAATTTGTAGATCCTTTTAGAATCCTTCTAAAATTTTGGAGAATAGCTTGGTTCGTCTACCTACATTCAATAACACAGAGAGTAACATCAAAAGGGACATTAAGATAAAAATAATTAGCACCTGAAAGAAATGTTAAATTCTTGATATTATATCAAGTAAAGTAATATTGATAATAACACCAACATCAACACCTACCGCATTTACCACAACTCAAATGTTTGTTCTAATACATTTCATTCTCATATATATACGAATTTATGAAATCAACAATAATTCTTGATTTTAAAATTTCTCTCGATTTTATATTCAAGTGTTTTAATTTTAAACGCGCATTTTTTAATTTTATAAATACATACATCTTATATAAATCTTATAAATATATTCATAATATCAAATCTTATATCTAATTTTTCTAATTTCAACCGTTATCTTAAATTATATACTTCTATAAATTTCAACTCTATAAATATTATTATTCTAATCTTTTAACCTTATTCCTACGTGGTATCTCTTCCTTCTTCTTATTTTTCTTCTGATGTTCTTGTTTATCGTATCCTGATATTCGAATTATTTATTTATCTTTTCATGTTTGATTTTTTGGCAAGTTCGTATTTTACATTTAATAATTTGGCTAGATAATATTTTTTTCTATTACTATACAAATCTCATGGTTTTCTTTTGCAGGTAATGTTTAATTGCTACAATTGCAGATCTATTTGATTTAGAGTTTTAATATTTGAATTATATATTCGTCTTTTAATGTTCTCTTTTTTGCATGTTCTTAATTTTCTAATATCTAAATTGTTTATTCATCTTATTATGTTTGATTTCTTCTGCGGATTGATATTAAGATCATTGTGTATCCACCGTATACAACGTAAGTTATTTTACACCATAAGTTATTTACAATTCTTTAAAAAAATGTTCTAGAGTACAATAGTATATGTGTTGTGCATACATACATATTTTTTAATTACTTAATTTATTAGTTATTATATTGTGTACGCATTGTACATGTATATTTATTTTTTAATTACTTAATTTATTTATTATTGATCAATTGTATAATATTGTTATATATAAAAAAAAGTTTATTTTTAGATATACAAAAGAATGTGATATTAGCAAATTATAATAATACAGGATGACTATTTTTCAAAATTATTTGCAGATTTAAACATCTTTTGTTATTATCATGAGTGACTTAATTTTATTCTATTTTTTCATTTTCTTTAATAAAGAAATAAATCTTATGAAATATTACGTCTTGATTTTATTTATCTAGTCCTCCTTTGTTTTTATCATTGAAAGAGTGACTAAATTATATGATATTATTTTAAAAAAATTAATCATAACAAAATAATCTTATAAAATATTATGTTTTTATTTTTTAATAAATATATAATTTTATTATTTTCTAACTTCATAACAAAATGATCTAATAAAATATTATGTTCTTGATTTTCTTTAAACATACTTATATAATAATAAATCATTCTACAAGTGAGATAAAATAAATCTTTCTTGATTATCTTTAAATATAACAAAGTAAATCTTAAATATTTCTTGATTTTCTTCAAATATGAAAAAATAAATTTAATATTTTTTATTTTTTTTATATTTTGACCCTATTTTTTATTTTTTTAATCTTAATCGTATATCTTAATTTATAATTTTTTTAAAATTTTAATTCATTTTTACTTTTATATCAACTCTTTAATGTATTGAATATTAATTTTTTTTCTTAATCTCGATTTAATTATTATTTTTATTTAATCTTAATTTTATTATTATTTTTGTAAATTATTTGCACATCTAATCATATTTAGAGTAACTCTTGTGTGAGACTGTCTAACATCACGAGATCTGCACTTATTAATAGGAAGTTATTACTTTTAAAAAGTGATAAATTTTTAATAAAAAGTGATAACATTTTTGTTAAAAGTGACAATCACTTTTTATTAAAAAAAATTCACTTTTTAAAAGTGATAACTTTTTATTAATAAGTAACATGTCTCATATAAGTTTCTTTTCTATTTATTATTTGAAAAAGAGTGTGCGTATGTGTTATGAAAGTGTTGTTAAAAATATTGGAACATAAAAAATAACACACACAATAGAAGACTTAAATACGAGTTTGCAAAGGGATATCAAAATTTTCACAGATTCTACAATGTATAATATGTGATGCCTCATGGCGAGAAAGTTCAATATAACGAAGTAGTAACACAAAAAAGATTTATAAAAGAAAATAAAAAAGACAACGTCACGTAGACCAAAACAAGATCCATACAAGGGACCCAAATAAGATCTAACAAGTACATCAAAATAAGGAAAGCATATCTACATTTAGCCAAACAGAATGCTAATCTAAAATAGTGATGTTGTGCTAAATGCCTAGACGCTTAACCCAATATTCCGGTGAAAGAATATAACTGCCTAGATCCTAAATACACGAAATACTCGATAGTTTTTTGGTGTTATATTCTACATGTTGAAGTGTCTAATGCTTTCTCTACTTAAAGATGTGAGTTTCAGCATCTCCACACCACTAGAGACCAAGTTAGTGGGCTACTTCCCTACTTAAGCTGCAACCGCTTGACGTATATGAAGGTTCTGGAATACCTTCTGTCTTCAACTTGCAGGTCTAGACAAATAGGACAACATAAAATTATCATGGTTTAAATTAGTCGAAAGAGCAAATCCTGATGTTGCCAAAAATAATGGGAACACAACTCACAACATATTGTCAACCTCAACAATCTTCCCCAATTTTACATTTCTACTACAACACACTGATGTTGGACCAAACAAATATGTTGGAACATATATGACCAAATAGAGCAATAAATAATGAATAGAAAGAAAAAACCAGAGATAGCATACGGATATAAAACACACAGAAGGTGATTATGGACCAAACATAGCTAAAATCGATTCATAAAGAACACACAAGGTGCTTTATACCTAAAAAACTAACAAGGTAATACAACCTAAACAACTAAGTATTCAATCACAATAACAACCATAATTAAAATAGGAAAAAATTGAAATGAGTCTTTACACATGAGAGAAGTTTAAAATAAAAGCATGGGAAAGAAAATGTTGTAATCAACAACTGCATCTTCAGTAGACCTACACAGCTACCCCACATTTTAAAATCTCTCCCATAGTATAAGATCCAATCAACTAGCAACATCAGTAACAACATTATCCCTATGTTCATCAACAGCAGCAACTTGAAGTTCTTCTTGGATAGGATTGGAAACTGGTTCATTCATAGCAGCATTATCAACTAGATCAACATCTTGTCCAAGTATATGTATAGCACCATCTTCTGTGAGCAACATCTTCTGCAACATTTAAAACGACATCTGTAAAAGTACTCTCTACTACTAGATCTTCCTCTATCTTTTCAAGGACAACTCCCCCTAAACCTCTATCTGTATCTTCAACATCAGTACCTACTCCCCCTATTGTAGTAGAAATCATATCCTCCAAAATTTTCTTTTAAATTCTTAAATCCTCAACATTAGCCATGAAATTGTCTATTGTAGTTTGCAAAAAAGAAAATTGAGTAGTTATGTAATTAGAGGTAAGTTGAACAGAACGGACCGTTCTTCCACGAGAAAATGTTGGCATTAAAGTTGCCAATATTTTCAGCAACATTAGCAGTACGAGTTTGTGCAGCAACATGTTTAGAAGGTCCTGAGGGCTCATTTCTAGTAAGGGTAAATCAATCACTCTTGTATCAATTAACAGAGTGTTGGAGATTCTAAGTCATCTCCTCTGTCAAACTCTTATCTTCCAAAATCTGTGAAATCAAACATGGGTACGACATCAATCCCTTTCCAGAAATATCTCTTGTGTAGTTCATCATGTTTCTACCAATATTTTGACCCAGATCAAATTGATTCAAACTGATTTTATATAAAAGAACAACCAATTCCTTGGTAAGAATGGTAGCGTTGGTGGAAGACAATCAATTGTAAGCAACCAATTTTTGTAAGACACAATACAAACTGGTTAATTTACAAGCATTCAACCGATTTACCCATTTTAGTACTTGACCACCAGTAAGTACAAATACAACCTTATCAAGATCATCAATAGCAGGTTCAAAATATTTTCTAGTCCTCATAATCCTATTGATAATCTTATGAGTAATCATGATCTTAGCATTTCTGAACCAAGTATTACCATAGTGCCTAGAGTTCTCTCTACAAACGTGCTCTTTCAAATTGACATATAACTCACATATCCACTCAACATAGAATGACTTAGCAAATTGAACAGTATACAGTAAGGTCCTATCTTCAAGATATCTAACCATATTCACTTTTCAAAGTCAGACATCTTAATCAATTTTTCAGAAATAAACTACCTAGTCCTTATCTCTTTGTATTTATTACTAGAACATCAAAATATTCTCTGTTTTCATCACTTTCAGACTCAGAATGTTCAGAGGATACATGATCCTCATCGGATTAAGAGGGTGTACCAGAATGTTCCTCAGGGTGTTGTTTAGAATGTTTCTCTTCATAAGCTTCTTCATGACTGGATGATGCCATTGGAGAGGCTACATTTCCAGCATCATCCTGTAGAATAACTTTACCTTTATTTTTCTTTGAACTCTTTCTCCTCTTAGTAACTAATTTATTCGGAGGCACATTCATATTTGAATCAGTTTCTTTCGAGAAATCTTCTTCATCCTCAAAATTAAAAACCTTAATTGGTTTAGCAGCCACACCATCATCTAGAATTTTTCTTCTCTTCTCCGAGTAGTTTACTTTTCTTCCTATAGTACTGAACAAATGACAATGCTTTCCTCCCTACAAAGTGGCATACTTGCCCCTGCCACGGCTGCGAACTTGTTGCAGTATTTCTCCTAAATCATCAAACTCAGAGAACACATTATCTTGGTCTAGCATTTCTTCGTTAAAGCTTTCTTAAACGTAATCTTCTGAGAACGCCAACTGTTTGATTGGAGTGGGGTCAATTTCTTCCCCACCAATCACGACTGCAAGGTAGACTGTCTGGAGGCAAAGTTGTTTGTAAGCTTCTATGATATTGTCAATCGAGGCATCTAATAGAAGCTTGATTTTGATTGGGTATATTTCGAGAAGTTTTTGTACAGTGGGTTCGGTTTCAGGTGGAAGTTGAGTTGAAGATGAAAGATTTATGATTTCTGTGGACATTGTGAATTCTGGAAGTGGAACCTCTACTGTTTCGATGTTAATCATAAATAATGTTGGTGGGGATGCTGTGGCATTTTCGATAATATTCTACGTTGATTATGAGGAAGTCATTTGTACGAGAAGGTTGAGAGGGTTTTCACGTGAAGAAGATGAGGGTTTATGCGAATGTGATTGTGAAGGTGAAGAGCTGGGCACGACTTCTTCCATATGTAGAAATTTTAAATAACAGAAGTAACTTAATTAATTCTGTGAGTGACTAATAATTTGGGATGTAGGATGTGATACTAAATACCTTTGTAAATAATACCTATCAAAGTGTTGCACTAATATTTAATTAAACAAAGGTATATTTTGTATAAGGTATTTTGTTTAATAAGATCAAATACATAGATGTACATTGTGGAAGTTATTTGAAAAATAGATTTAGGTCATGATGTGATGGTTCTAAAATCACCCATTACACATTAAGATTGTGGCATTTTTAAGAAAATAAAATAATTACCCTTTAATAAAACTGAGACTAATATAAATAAAGCTGTAGAAAATTAATTTAAATAATTAAAGATTAAGATTCTTGTGCCTAATTACACCGTGCAACTCAAGTGCATTTTAAAAAAGTTACACAAAATACTATTAAAAAGTCACACATGTTATTACTGAAAAGTGAAGTTTGTAACTTTTTAAAAATACACTTGAGTTGCACAGTGCACCAGATGCATACAAGACTTAGTCAAAATTAATACTTTATATAATTAAATTTAAAATAAATAAATCTTAAAGACTTATTACTTTTCGAACATAACCTATATTATCAAATATGTTGGCACACACATAGCTCAACATAGGTTTTACATGAATTTGTTTCATTAGTGTTGCCTTTATATTTTTTATGCTTTCACATTTTAGTTCATATTGATCCATCTTTTCAGAAGAGAACATCATAGTTGTCAACTCCGTGCCCCATAGTTACTCAATGGATTATTAACATTTTGATGCAGTTTTCATCACCTTTTGGAAAGAGAACATCATATTCTCAATTTCTGTTTCCTATAGACTATAGTTACTCAGTGATTTAGCATTTTTTTGTGAATTTGTGCCATTTAAGAGATGTGTGTCTAGGACTTTCAGTTTGTTCCAACAGACAAATAAGAAAATATAACGCATCTAGGTAAGTTATAAAGTAACTGAATAAAATTATAATTAGTCAAAATTATGAGAAGTAAAATAATGTTGTCACAAATATCGAAACATTTATTACAAAAATCAGCCTACATTCAATTAGACAGTGCATAAACTAATGATTTCCTATGTGATGAAAACCTTTGGTCATCTAGGGATTTCGTAAAAATATCCGCAAGTTATTTTTCAGTTGAAACATATTCCAACTTCACAATTTCTTTTTCAATAAGATCTCTAATGAAATGATGCCTTATACAATATGCTTTGTAAATGAATGTTGTATAAGATTTTTAGAGATGTTAATTGCAAAAGTATTATCACACATCACAATAAGCATATCACAATTTAAACCATAATCATCAAATATTTTTCTAAGCTTAAATAATTGAGCACAACAATTCCCTGTTGCAATGTATTCTGACTCAACAGTGGATAGAGATACATAGTTTTGCTCCTTGGTATGCAAAGAGATTAAGTTATTTTCCATGAATAAACAACCTCCACTTGTACTCTTTCTATCATCACTATCACCTGCCCGATCAACATTACTATAACCTAGCAAGAAATTGTTAGTATCTTTTTTATACCAAATGCGAAGGTCACATGGTCCAACAACGTATCTGATAATCAGTTTGACAGCATTTAAACGTGATTCTTTTGGATCAACTTGATATCTTGCACATAAGCATATACTAAACATAATATCTGGTCTACTAGTAGTTGGGTATGAAAGATTTCCTATCATTGATATGTATAATATTGGGTCAACATTTTTGCCAACATTATTTATACACAGTTCTATAAGGATCCTATAGGGGTTTTCATATGTTTAGCATTTTCTAAACCAAATCTTTTAACCAAATTCTTTGCATATTTACTTTGTGAATAGAAAATTCTATCTTTAAGTTGTTTAATTTAATGTCCAATTCTATCTTTAAGTTGTTTAATTTGAAGTCCAAAAATGTCATTCAAAATCATCAACCATTGACATTTCAAGTGTCGATGTCATTTCATTCACAAACACAATATCATCAATATATACTTGTGCAATTATTACTTTGTTATTAGCATGTTTAATGAACAATGTTTTATCAACTCCACCTCTTACAAAACCAATTTAAATAAGAAAATTAGTCAACCTACCATACTAAGCTTTAGGAGCTTTTTTAATCCCAAATAAGGTCTTTTTCAATTTAAACACGTGATTAGTGTACTCTAGACTTTCAAATAGGTTGTTTAACATATGCTTCATCAACAAATATTCCATTTAAAATGTAGCTTTGAAATCCATTAGATGCAATTTGATATCAAGAAAATTGTTTTCTAGTGTTACTTATTTGGGGTCATTTGCAGATTTAATTGCTATTCATGATGAGTAAAGATTTAGTGGAGTGGTTTGATTTTAAAAATTATAATGTGCAATTAAATTTAATGCTCTAAAAGTCACTAGTCTGTCGGACCACTGGGGTCTAGCGACTAGAGCAAGTAGTCGGGAACTAATCGAAAATACCTAAACGATAAATATAGTTAATTATTTAATAAATCAACAATACATTGAACCTAAAATAATAAAAAAAATTAAATCACCACCTTTCAATATTAAAATTATAAGTGATAACCACCATGAAACTCAAAATTTAATAAAGTGATAATTTAAAAATAAAAAAGAAATTAATATTTTCGTTGTTTTATTTTTACTTTATTATTATTACTTAGGGTAATAAAAAATATTAAAGGGAGAAATATGTCTATTTAGGAACAATTTAGTCGATATTTAATTGAACTAATTGTTGTCTACTCGGTCTAGTCGCTGTCTAAAGAGAGTATTTTTTCATGCAATCAAAAAAATCATTACTATCTTCTTTTTTATGGTAGTTCATGGTGAATTATACGAATAAAATATCAATTTTAATGTCCCAACTCACATGATGAAACTACATTTCATATAAACAATACCATGAATTATGATAATATCTCATCCTTAGCAGTTTCAACACAAAAAGTAACAAAATATTTTGCTATATACAATTCATCTACAATATCTTTTCTAGATGCAGAAGCCACACCAAAGCCTTTTCCAACTTTAAAATGTTGAAGGGTTAAATCAAACATCGGTGCAACCTGCATCTACACAAATAGACACATTAGTGACATAGCAAGCAAATTTATCATTATGACTAAACCCAAAGGAGCACACATAGACAAATCAATAAGGCAGTTTCCCAAAAAAAAAAAAGGAAGCAAAGTATAGTCTATTGAGGGAACGGACATGGCTCCTTAACAAGTAAGGACATTTTTAGTAGACTACTTCTATGTTCTCAGAGCCTGGAATTTCAACTATCCTGGGGTTAAAAATCATAAGGCCTTGTTTCAAAACTACCTGTCTTTTTAATTTACTTTTCTTATAAACCATTCAGACAATGCAACTTTAGGAAAGCAAAAATTACAAGTAAATTCGAAAATTTTAGAAATGACAACAACTGATGGTATCAGCAGATTCACATTGTAAAGTGACTAGAGGTACCAAAACTAGGCATATATTACCAGCATCACTTTTACCTAAACTGGAAGTAGCAGAACAAAATTTGTTGATTGAATATAGATAATGTTTCACAACAATAACTTTCAAATATGTATAAATAATTACGGCATAATTAATCATCATATCCTGAGTTGTGGAAAATGATTTGGCTCTGATGGTTTAGAAGTTTGGAGAAAGAGAATTGAACTCCAAGCCACACCCATAGACGGGTTGTAAACTAAACATCCAAATAATGAAAATCAACCGTAGCCAACAATTAAACAAACAGTAACAAAATACTGGCTAGACCAGGCAAAACAACTACAATTGGTAAACCCCAGTACAAATAAATTCTACCCCTAAGTCGCGCGCATGATGATCTGCACCTCACATTAGTTGTTTTAGATATATGTCGTATAGTAAATATTACAATTTGATCAAGTTGGGCAACTAAGAAAAGAATATCAGTAATACTACAATTATGAAATCTGTAGGTAATAAAGATCATTTCCTTAGTCTTCTTTTTTTTTTTCCATCAGAAGGTTTTGGTAGTGAACATGCTGCTTACTGAAAGCTTTGCAAAACAACCAAATGATGTTGATGATTTACATTAAAGAAAAATTAAAAATACTATTAGATACCCATAGTGTATACCTGGTAGACGCCAATTAACTTTTCAAGTAATAAACTTACTCAGACATCTTTTCATTCTCACACCTCAAATACTATGTCATATCATCAGCAGCTGCATTAACAACAATGCCAATCATTTAACATGAATTCTAATTAAACATGTATCATCTTATAGAGGTGTAATAACAATTCTTGTGTAATAAAAATTTATTAACACTTGAAATATTATACAAGTTATTTCTTTTGAATTTCGGGTTCTTCTCTCTAGATATGTTCCTCTGATTCTCCTTCAACTCTTGACTCGGCTTTGGTCTTAACTTGACTGGGTTTGACTTTGACTTTGAAGTCAGCTTTGACTTGATAACGCTTAATCCAAGGACGCTGAAGTCTTGTTTCGGATCGAGCGAGGTCTTTGGAAGATTTTGATGAAGAACGCTTCAGATTTGATGAAGAACGATCTTTGAATCTTCAAGGTGGATTTGAGCTTGAACACTTGATCGGAGGGATTTAACTCCTTGCTCCTGGATCGAAGTGCGTTTGCGGATGAACTTGACGAAGAACGCTTGAAGGCGGTGATGAACACTTATTGTCTTCAAGTTGATCTTCAAGGTAGAAACGTCTGATCAGAGGGATTCGCTCCTTGATTCTGGATCAAACTGTGTTTCTGGACGACTTTGGCGAAGAAAAATTGAATATGATGAAGAACAGTTGAAGATCTTCAAGGCGTTCTTCAAGAAAAATGTCGGATCGGAGGGATGGAGGCCCTTTGTCTTGGATTAAACGTCGTTTCTTGAAGGATTTGACGAAGAACGACTCGAACTTCGAAGAACGTCTTCAGATTGGTTGAAGAACTCTTTGAATCTTCGAAGGACATGATCTATCGATCTTCTTAGCTCGCAGATTGCTCATCGAGAGGATTGCTACTTGCTCGTTCGTCTTCGATGTTTTTCGTTATGTGAAAAATGCATGAACTTCACCCCTATTAGCTTGATTGAGAACTTTCCTTATGGTTGGAGAGTGAAGAACTTTCCTTATCTGCGCTGACACGTGGCGCAATATGGTTGACTGATGCTGATTTGATTGACAGGATTTACGAATCGACCAAATTTAGCTTGATTGATTTCCACCGTCTTCATAAATAGGGCAAATCAGCCATTTATTGCCATTTACGAGTACCGGGAGACTCGTAATTTAGTAACGACTTGTACCGTGTACAATAAATATCATTTTACTATTTAATTAGAGAACTAATTTAATAAATCCTCAAAAAATAGTAATATATATTAATATTTATTTAATTTATATACGTGTCATTATTTAATTGGGTAGAAAAATTAATTTGCTTACAAATGCCCTCTCGTGCTTTGTTCATAGTCATTTCTTGGACTTGGAGTGAATGAAGCACCAAATTTGAATTCCTCGCTTGAATTTGAAATTTCGGAATATGTGGGCTGACCCAATTAATTTTTCTTAGCCAGATTTGGTTAAAAAAAATTATTTGGAGAGCTTTTAAACTGGGCTCATATATTTTGCCCATTTTTTATTTGGTCCCATCTTCTTTTCTTCCCTGTCACGTGGATTATGTGGTATACTCTTGCAAGCATGGAGCCCATAACCGGCTTAAAGGCAAGTGCCTCATTATCAAATTTCTGAGAATTGACCCGTCTCTACAAGCTGTGTGGTCCCCATGACCAGAGGTGCCAGTTTGAAGTCAAGGAAAAGAATTGGGTGGCAGCCCACTTATCATATCATTTTCCATCCCAAAATTGTATCTTGGTCATACACTTCCTTGGTCCCAATTCTTTTTTTATTGTTGAGATTCAACAATATTGGTAGGCCCAAAATTTAGTTGACTTTACGTATTAATGCAATCAACTATTTTGGAAAATTTCTGTTTCTGCAAGATTTTCTTTCAATTTTCCGAAATTTAGCACGGGTATACGATCAACAATTTTTTTCCTTTTCAGTGCTTAAATTTGACTTCATAAAAGAAACTCTTATTCTTTTATTTATGTCCATTTACATCGGAAATTACAGCAGAGTTAGAAAATATAGCTTCATCCCAAAAGAATCACATAATTTACAGAGGAAATTGTGAAGATAGTCTTCTCCCTTTCTTTTTATTTTCCTCTGTTTTTATCACACAAACCATTCTCATTAAAAAATCAACTTTTCCTTATAGACTGTATTTGGGCGAGATGTCCCGGATTTGCGACGAAGAAGAACTCAATCTTGCAAAGGTGAATTTCTTCATCATTTTTTTTTCGCTTTTTTGTTTGCTTGGGTTTCTATGCGTATAGCGGCACAGCACGTAGACGGCGAGATTTTTCTGGGCAGTTTTCGAGTATAGCGGCAACGGCTGTGATGGCGTGGTTGAGGGCTTCGACCAGTGACAGCGTAACTTGGTGCAAGCAGCAATCGTCGCCATCGCTGGGTTCACGATTTAGACGAACAGAGCAGGGTGGCTTGTTTGCCCAAACGGTGTCTACACGCAAGTGCACGTGATTGTTATTGTCGTGGCAAGATGACCAAGTTTATTTATCGAACACAGGGAGATGAGAGTTTGCAAGGTATTATTGTTGTTCAAATTCGAAACTCAACTAAACAATAAAAATAGAATGGTTCTATGTCTACTAGGCTTTTCAAGAAAAGTAAACTACCTATCACTTTTGTGCAAAGTGAGCAAGTGGAGAGGATATGTATTAGTGTACTATCCTATGTTTCACATGGTGTTGTGTCACTTAATCATGCAATGAACTATTGTACAATCAATTAGGCTAAGCCTCATCAACATGCATAGGTTTCCCTAATCACACATTAAAGCTCCAATTGGAGTGCCTATTCACTAAGAGTAATTCTCATTATCATAGGAATTTCATCAAACACCTAGAATGCATATGGCCTTATGAATAGAATATTAAGGAAAAGAGCCCAATTCTCATATGTTGCTACTTTCCTAATGACCCTATTGATCAATTAAGCAAGCCAAGTATTCATACATATCATCAATATAGAGAATTAATCACCCAACATCTCATAGCATTCATAAGATCAACAATAGCATCATATTACTGCATAGGAATCATACACCAACACAAAAGGGTATTAGCCCATGGCTAATTTGGATAATAATTGAACAATTAAACTAACTACCATCATTATAGCAATGAAATTAAAGAGAATCGTAAAAACTTACCTATTACAAGAGAAATGGTAAAGATACTAATTATCTTGAAATTCTATCTAATGATCCGCCAATGGAAAATACAATTCGATCGGTCAAAACGTAGCTCTTGATAAGACGAGAGTGCATGAACAAACGGATCGATGATCCGAACGGTAGATCAAAAGTAATCGAAGAAATCGTATGAAGAAATCTAATGAACCCAACTGGTAACTACCTCTAACTTCTAAAAATCTAGAGAGTGAATGATGATGTGTGGAATGTGAGGATGAATGTCCTTGGAAATCTGAGATGGAAGTATATATAGTACCCTTTGATCATTTACCAAGATGCCTTTCATTAAAACACCCGAAAATACGAAAATAACCCTGAAATCCAAATTTCAGCAAAGCTGTCGATTTGCCAAAGTGGACTGCCGATCTTGATCGGCAGCTTGGTCGCAAGATCGCCTCCGCTGCCGATCTGGTGAAGCGGACTGCCGAGCTTGATCGATAGTTTGTGTGCGCGCCGAGGATGCTGCCGATCCAGGGATTAGCCACGCGACCAGCCGAGCTGGGCACCTTGGCTGCCGATTTGAACCCTTAGTGTGGATCAATGCTCGACTTCCTCGTTTTTGTCATATCTTGAGTTCTAGAGCTCCGATTGACTCAATTCTTCTTCCATTGTGACCCTCTATTTGAGCTCTTTAACATGATATATCATTTGCTTCCATTGGATCAACTCAAGAATCTGTATTTTTACGAACTTGCTCGTCTTTCGTCGGTTTTGCTCGTTTTCACTACAAAACACAACTTTCTAGCCAAAAAGGGTTAAATGCACAAAGTATAGCATTTTAGGGTCAAATATGAATATAAGCACATCAAAACCATAGAGAAATGGATGCAAAATCATGCAATTATGACCCTAATCATGGCTCCAGCGTGATGCAACCAAAATTCCGGCCGACAGGGTAGCGCGACAAAACTGATTAACGGTGTTATTCCAGCATCGTCTTCATCAGCGGCGGTATGATTTCTGAGGAATTTGGGCATGATTTGAGGAGTAATTTGCAGGGTATGGTTATAGTGAGCAGTGAAGATGGTCTCTGGGCAGACTTGTGCATTCGTCAATGGTTGTTCCGGGTTGTGGCTGTTTCTGGTATGTACGACGACGCGATTGGAGTGTGGACAGAACAGGACTCGACACAATATGGTGAACGGCTTCCAGATCGGTCGCGACGGGACTCCTTGCGTGACTTGCGACGTGATTTCTGGCTAATTTTAGAATTTCTTCAGGCTTCTTTTCCGGCTGAGTTTGGAATTTCTTCAGGCTTCAACCATGACTTTTCCGGCTGAGTTCGGATTTCCTTCAGGCATTAACCATGACTTTCCAGCTGAGTTCGGAATTTTCTTCGGGCATTAACCACGACTTTCCGGCTGAGTTCGAAATTTTCTTCTGGCATCAACCATGACTTTCCGGCTGAGTTCGGATTTCCTTCGGGCATCAACCATGACTTTCCGGCTGAGTTCGAATTTCCTTCAGGCATCAACCATGACTTTCCGGCGGAGTGGGAGGGAGACAACGACTTGGCGGCGGCAGAAGGGCGGCGCATTGAGCCTGCTCGAATATTGGCCATTGAATGCATGACATGAATTTTGGGTCTTTGACTTGGGCTCTGAATCTTTTTGGGCCTTTAATTTACATAAGCAAGGATTGAACTTTCTCAATTAATAAACTAAAATTTTGGCCATCTTAATTAATTAAAAGTGGGCATCCTCAATTAAATTGGACCATAAACTTGAACTTATTCAAATAAATCCAAATAAGATAATGGACTTAATCTTTATATTGCCCATAAAATAATTTATTTGACCTAAAATTCAATCATCTTTAGGCTTTTTAAAGAAATTATATTTCTAGCCCATCAGATTGTTTAAATATAATTTTGCCCCAATTTCTCTTTTGCCAATTTTAACCCCATTTTTATCTTTTGTTTTGTAGTTTTTTTGCTTCAACTCTTCATAATGGTTCACTTCAAGTCTTCCAAACTTCCATCAGGAGTTCGCCACCTAGTCATCCTCAGCAATGAGCATCAGCCAATGGACGAAGGGACATACCTTCGTATTGAGAAGCCAGCAATCAGCAAATATGCGGACCCAGTGCCAAAGACAAGCAACGAATTTTGCATTGAAGATTGGTCTAAGCAAGTCTCAATATCAAAGACATCGAAGGCATGGGTCTTGAAAGCAGCCAACCATGAGAAACCTGATCCGAACAATGTAGAGCCTTTACCAACATTAGGGTGTCGCATTGTCATGGGCAAAGCAGGATGGGGCGGTCCTCTTTCATTTGCTGGAGAATCCCACTTTATTGAAGGCTAATGGGAATGGGCCGAGGATATTTTGAGTCGTTGCAGGAAGACTCTTCAAGCTGCCCAGATTTATAAAGCTGTCTTTGCATCACTCTTCACCTATGATTGCAGCTTGGAGCTTATCAAGGCTTTCTGTGAAGCATGGTGCCCTTCCACCAACACTCTTTTGACAAGCCTTGGAGAAATGTCTATATCACTTTGGGATCTGCATCACTGGATGGGACTTCCTTTGTCAGGCTACTTGTTTGACGAAGTCGTGCCAGATGAAGTAGAGCTGCTGGATAGGACCGGAGATGGTGACTTTTACATTCCTCAGAGTTGCCAAGTCTTATTTCATGCCTATCACCTCATTCGAGGAAATGCACCAGAAGCCAAAGTATCTATCTCCCAGTGGATTGAATTTTGGTCGATCAAATCCTTGAAGTACGAACAACCACCTGGTCATGTTGAGAAGAAGAAAATGTATCGCCCAAAGTCAACTTGCAATCCTACTGGAAACCTGAGGGAGTACAAGCCGTTTACTTTAGCTGAGCTGTTGGCATTCCAGAAGCTAGGCCTTGAGCGATGGAGACATGAAGAGATATATCTAGCTGCTTTCTTAGCTTGCTGTCTATGCACTTTCATCCTGCCCAATGAAGATGTGGATCAGATCAGACCAAGCACTTTCAAGATGGTATGTCTAATGGCCAAAGGCAAAGAGGTCGGGCTTGCTGTTCCAGTCTTAGCAAGCATTTATAGAGGCCTAAATCAGATTTCAAACAGATAAAACCCATCTGATGGACAATCAACCTTCCCGGTACATTTCGTATATGCTTGGCTAGCACACTACTTCAAGACACACATGTCAAGCAGCAAACTAGGCATGCCTCTAATGATACTTTATTCCGGGGAGAATGGTGCTCGATATTATGACCTAACCGAAGCTTGCAAGCGCATTCATAAGGCAGAACAAGTTGCACTGACATGTCACCTTGAAAATGAACGGGTTGCATACTTTGATAAAGGAGACGGACATAAAGCCATATGGAGCTACTTCATGACTCTCCGATAAAATTTTCTTCTGTTGAGGCAAGACGATCATTTCATTCTTGACCCTTACAGTCCACATCGATTCAGCCGTCAGTTTGGCTTCTATCAAGAACTGCCCGGGATGATGAAAGGAAGCGATAAGCGTGAGGGTACACTGGTCAGAGGGGTACATTACTGGAGATAGTGCATTTAGCGCACGACATTCTCCAATATATACTTTCCTACTACTCCTCTGAATGTTTGAACATATTCCACTTCAGAGTATAAGAAATGGTGGAGACAAGTCCATGGCACGTACTTGGAGCACCATATCGAAGCCCGTTTTGGCGCTGTCGAAGGAAGTGGTGGATGTAGATGATCTTACTTCTCGGGTTGTTCAAGAGCAAGTGACTTCTCCCGGCCAGACGATTCCATCTTCCAAAGATATTGAGCAGTTGCAGAAGCAAAAGAGGAAACCGACTCTTCAACAATCCGTGAGTCAAAGTGGATGTGAGGATGTCAATTGGAAGCGTCAGAAGCGTAAGGAATCTTCCAATGCTATTGAAGATATAGTTGACTCTGAAGCCTCTCGTCTGAGAAAGAAGGTCCATCTTTTATCCTTGACTTGTATTTTCCTTTGATATTTTCTTATACTTCATTTTACCTTTTCAGACTGTTCACGAGATCCTTGGCACTGAAGGACCTCAATCTGATGATGAAGTGTCTTCTTATTCTGTGACTGCATCAACGAGGCCTACTCAGACTCTTATGCTCGAACCTCCTCGCAGGGATGGAACTTCCATTTTTCAAGGCGATAGATTTATCGAAGACCACCAGCGGAATTACGTTGCTGTCTTGTGGAAAGACTTCATCAGTAAGATTGCCAGGACTCCTATCAACATGCTGTCTTCCATGAAGGAGCAAGTGTCGTTTATATTGGAAGAGATGAAGAAGTTTAATCGTGTTGATTCCTCCGTCCTGAAGGGTGAGCTGACAGCCCTGTTCGACAAAGCCGATGCATATGATGCTGTGAGGTCGAAGTCTGCAGATGGAATGGATAAAGAGACTTTCGATCAACGCTTGGAGGAGACAAAGAACAATTTTCATGCTCACAAGGTGAATGACGCAGAAGCATCCAAAAAGGTCGAAGCTACTCGAGCTGAGTACAGATAGTTGGAAGTAGAGCTTGATGAGCTGCAGAGAAAGAAGAAGGCACTGCTTCTGACACTGGAGCAAGACGAACAATCTGCTCAGAATGCAAAGAATAAAGCTCGGGCTGGTGCAGAAATTGTTCGCACTATTGAGAAGACTCCAGTTCTTGAGGGCACTGTAGCTGATGATTTGAAGAAGTGCAAGTCAAGATTGAAAGCCGCTTTGAGAGAGATAAAGGATGTTGATCCTTTTGTTTAGTTCTACTTAGTATTTGCTTTATATTGCCTTTTGTATTCCTTGTATTGAACTCCACTTTATCTTATGAGTGATCAGCTGCACTTTACTTTTGCCATTACTTTTGTCGCTTTATCTTTCACTCCTTCTTTATTGTTCAATATCTTTATTAAGTGTGTAAACTCAACAAGATAATTGAAACATGACTGAACTTAGGAATTTCTAAGCTACCTACGTACCTCTATAAAGAGGATCAAACCATAACGTAGTTCAAAAGAAATCCCAATATGATTTGATTTGAGGGGGGGTTTGCCGTACACAGTTTATCCTCATGCAGGTCAGGAGGGACGTATACTTTTTACTACCATAGTCGCAGTAGGATGTAAATTATTTAACCACTTAAACATCTTTAGTGGGATAAGTTAACAGTTTTACCACGTGTAATCATCTTTGGTGGTTTATCGTTCACAGTTTAAGCTCGTGCGGACCAGGAGCAACTAGCAGTTTAAGCTCGTGCGTCATGGAGCTATTTGCAGTTTTGGCTCATGCTTGAAGGAGTAACTAACAGTTTAGGCTCGTGAGTCGTGGAGCATGCTTCATACTTGTCTTTCACGCGTAATAGCGTTTGAGGAATTTTCTGTTGATGGGGCCGATGCTTATTCCATCTTCGGATATCAACTTGTAAGCACCATTCGTATAGACTTCAGTTACGACATAAGGACCATCCCATCTGGGCAAGAATTTGTTACCAACCCGATGTGTTATGACAATGGGCCTTCTTAGAGCAAGCACCAAGTCGCCAACCTAGAATGAACGTCTCTTCACCTTTTTGTTGAACGTTCTGGCAATGCGGGGTTGATAGCACTCAAGTCTTTGTTGAGCTTCCAACCTCTTCTCATCCAAGGCTTCTAATTCAGCAAGACGCAGCCGTGCATTCTCATCATCAGTCAACCCTTCTTGGATAGCCATCCTCAGAGATGGTATTTGCTTCTCCAAAGGAACAATGACTTCAACACCATACACCAAAGAGTATGGAGTAGCTTGAGTAGGAATTCTGTACGTGGTCCGATATGCCCACAAAGCTTCGTTCATCCTTTCGTGCCAGTCTCTTTTTGACTTCGAAACGACTTTCTTCAGCAAACTGCAAAGAGTTTTATTGAAAGCTTCAGCAAGACCGTTAGCAGCTGCATTGTACGCGGAGGACTTTCGCTGCTTGAAATTGAATTTCTCACAAATCTTATCAATGTGACTGTTGGAGAAAGATCACCCATTGTCGGTGTTTGCCCAAATGGTGTCCACTTGCAAGTGTACGTGGTCGCTATATCGTCATGGTAAGTTTGACCAAATTTAATATTTATCGAACACAGGGAGACGGGGTTTTGTAAGAAAATTTGTTGTTTCAATTGGAAAGCAAACAAAACAATAAAGGGGAAAGGTATCTATTGTCTACTAATGCGTCAAAAGAGTAAACTACCTATCATCTTGGGTTGCAAAGTGAGCAAATGTGAGAGATATGTGCTGGTGTACTATCCTATGTTTCACATGGTGAAGTATCCCTTAATCATGCAATGAGGTATTGTACAATCAATTGGCTAGCCACTCTAACATGCAAAAATGTCTCCCTAAATACACATCAAAGCCTCTAATTGTCCTTCCTATTCACTAATGATAGTTCTCACTATCTTAGGAATTTAAGCAAACACTTAGCATGCATTGGCCTTAATACAAGAAGATTTAGGAAAATAGTTATACTCTCATATGAGACTAACTCCCTAATGGCCCCTATTATCAACTACACATGCAAAACATTCATTCAATCCATCAATGTAGAGAATTGATCATACAACAACTCATAGCATTCAAAAGATCAACATAATCACCACATTACTTAATAGGAATCTTACACCAACACATGAAGGAATTAGCACATGGCTAATTTGGTAATCAAAAGAATAATTAAGCTAGTGACAATCATCATCATACAAGAAATGTAAAGAAATGTAGAGAGATTACCAATTACAACGAAAATTGGAAAGATACAAGTTACCTCTAAAATGCTATCTAACAATCCGACAATGGAAATTGAAATTCAATCGGTGAGAATGTAGCTCTAGCTAAGACGAGAATGCAGGAATCAACGGATCAACGATCCAAGCGGTAGATTTATCGTCGAAATCGTAAGAAGAAATCTTAAGAAACCAACTAGTAACTACCTCTCTCTCTCTCTAATCTAATCTAAGAACTTGAATTATGACTTGATTCTAAACTCGATTGCCTTGAAAATCTGATCCTTGGAGTATTTATAGTGCCCACAATGCTTAGTCCAAAGTGCCCTTCATTAAATGCGTAAAAATACGAAAATAGCCCTGAAAATTTGGACTTTTAACACTGCTGCCGAATGTGAGCTTGATGGCTGCCGATCGTGATCGGCAGCGGGATCGCGTGCTTTTGCCATCTGCCAAACCCAAGCGTGACTCCTGCCGATCTCACTCGTGCGACAGCTCGCGCAAGCCTTTAGCTGCCGCTCCAGGGATTTCTCGAGCGAGTGTAGCTCTATGTGCTGCCGATTTGAGAGGACTTCTTGCCGATCTGAGTCCTTAGCTCGGGTCATGCTCGACTCTCCTCGTTTTTGTCATATCTTGAGTTCTAGTACTCCGATTGACTCGATTCTTCTTTTGTTGAGACCCTCTCTTCAAGCTCTTCATCATGGAATAATAATTACTTCCATTATCTTGACTCAAAAAATCGGAATTTTCTCGATCTTGCTCGTTTCTTCCTTGTTTTGCTCGTTTCCACCTATAATCACAACTTTCTAGCCAAAAAGGGTTAAATGCACAAAGTATATCATTTTAGGGTCAAATATGAACATAAGCGCATCAAAACCATATAGAAATGGATGAAAAAACATGCAATTATGACCCTAAACACACCCCCAAACTAGATTGTTGCTCGGCCTCGAGCAACGAAGCGATAAGATAGGGGAATAATTATATGTATGAAGCATCAAGCACAAGATCAATGCCATAGAATCATCACTCAATATCTAGCAAATCTAAGATAAAATATCGTCCACTCAACTATCAAATTCAAATCAATAAGCACAATTTCAAATCAATGAGTCATAATCCTCACAAGATAAGTGTTTAGCTCTACCCTCAAGTGTTTAGGCTTACTCCTACATCACACCACATACACATACTACCATAAGCTTGGCTCAAGTCTACATTCTCCACCACTTGTAATGACAAATCAATCACACATCAATGAGGACTTTTAAAGGTTGTAGTGTTGGCTCTTTGGTAGGGAAGGAACATATGGATAAAAGTGACTAAGTATGATTAGTAAAGCATAGAAGGAATCAAAGTAGAGATCATTCACCTCTTCATGCAATTTTTGCATCTACTCTTCATGCTCTTTCACAATCACACTTCAAAGAATCATTCTTCCCTTTTGCAAAATTGTGAACTTACTCACAACACTAAAGTCAAACTTGACCACAATTTTTCAAAAAGTCAACCTTTTCAATTTCTTGCAAGCACTTGCCTTTGAACCTTCTTTTCATAACAATCCATGCATAGAATTTCTTTCCACCTTGGCCACCAATTTCTTCATCATATCACCAATCTTTCTTTCTTCTTTTCACTCTACTAATCATAAGGACAAGAGAGTTCCAAAAAGGAAGGAAAATGGCTTAAAGTGTGGTTAGCCAAAGGAAAGGATTATAGGCACAACATGGTGAGCAAAGGATATCAATATCAATGGTAGGCTCATAGGGTAAAGTGGCTCAATATAGATCAAAGAAAATGCCTCATATCATCTCATGTGAAATCATTATCTAATGTAGCCTCAAACAAGACCAAAGCCAAGTTCTAGAGTATTATGTATATGTGTGGAACTTACATCAAAGAATATCATCCGTTCAAGATTGAAACGGGCAAAATGGCTCAACACTCACGGGTAGTATGTGATCAAGACTCATATCATCAAAATTTCAAGAATCATAGAATTAAAAGTATCAAAGATAAGACAAGGATCGAGAAATAAATCTATTACACTAATCATGACTTTCAACTCATCCACACAATAATAAGCATATCTCATGCATTCACTACTCAAAGTAAACAACAATTTGGCCATCAATACAAGCAAAACCAAGGCTTCACAATAAGCATATGGTCTAAAATCATCATAGAAGCACTACAAATCAATATGATAATATCATTGCGAAGAAAATGACGAAACGATCACACCCCCCAAACATTTTTGGACCATAGGTCAAAAAAGTTTGGCAAAGAAGTGGAGACAATATCAAGCAATGCACACTAATAAAGCTCAAACAAAATAGCATCATAAGCAATAAGATCTAAGTCAACATAATCCATTACAAAGCAAATAAAATGATAAAGCTACATAAAAAGTACCAACAATCATCAATAATATCATTACAAAACAAATAAACTACGAATTCGGGATAGAAGTAAGATAGGATAAGAATGAGTTACCCTTTTCTTATGAAGTTAGATAGAAATCATCACTTCACGAAGGAGGATAACGAGGATGAGTGAAGTGCCGCTCGCTGATGTGCCACTGCATCATATCCCTCTGTGCTTCAAGGATCTCTTCCATATTGTGGGACATAGTGTTCACATTCCTGTTGATGGAGTCCACCGTATTGTTGAGAAGATAATAACTATCGGTTAACCTCGTCTTGTCCGATCGAAGGAACGAGTAATCATTCCTAAGATCGTCCACATCCGTCCTCAACGACCTTACCTCATGACCCCATTCATTATAAGTCAATCCCTCAAACACATGTCCACCCTCTTGATTATAGTACTCCTCTTGCATCGGCTCATGTTCCTCTTCTTGCGCATCCTCTTGGGGTTGGGAGCTTGATTCACCCCTCGATTTTTTAAATGCCCTTCTATTAAATTCCTCTTTGATTTGCAAGTGCAAAGGGGAGTTAAGCAACAAATTCTCCCATTTTGTCACTGTAAGGAGGTCATAATCGAGTAAAGGGAAAAGGTCTTTCGAGTTTGTGACTATGATGCAAATGACATTTCTCTTCTTCTTGAAATTTTCGTGTTGATCATGAAAGTCAAATCAACGAGCTCGGGTGCAATAACCTCTCTATTCCTTGTTGGACTTACCTTTTACATCATGAATGTGATTAATCCACCATAACAGCAATTTGCCCTCGTGGCTTGGTGGCTAAGATTCTTCAAAAGATAAGCGCCAAAATTAGCTCTCTTGGACGTCAACATGGAATAGAGAATAAACAACTCTTCTCCCCTTACTCTACTCCCCTCAATTCTAGCAAAAGCAGTATTTGCTAGCAACTTGTGTGCATAAACCAAGATAGGATTCGCAAGGCGAGATGCCTTAAAACTTTGGGCTACATACTCACCTCCATCTTTACTAATCAAGTTCCATGCCTCTTTAGCTCGAGTGAATTTCTCCCAAGAATAGAAATGATGCCTAGGAACTTTCTCCACACAACCAAAGATTTGGTTGACTTGATCGGTGGTCAAGACGTAGTCCTCATTTTTAAACCGAAACTTGGCCTTGGTAGGAACTCCATCAATCTCCACCACTACTAACGTGCTCAAGACTTCAATGCATGTCGCTTCGGAATACGCATAGAACTCCATGGAGAGTAGACCTTTCCAACCAATCCTTTCGAACAACTCTTCTACATCTTCACCAAAATTGCAAAGTGTGGTGGTTCTCTTATCATAATACCTTCCCGTATAGAACTCTACATTCCTCACTTTTACAAATAATTTGAAATATGTATCGTTATCCCCGAAATAGAGTTCATGGTTGGATGGTTTATCTCCACACTTTACTTGACATGCTTATTCTAGAGTGGGATCATTCCACTTCTCGTTTGTATTGGAACTTGTAGCTTTTCCTTTTCCTTTCCTAGTCATTCCTACAAAATACCATATGTGAACAACAAAGTATAGGATGAACTAGAAAATCATCTACCCAATGCACATAGGGTGGAGCTCTCAAGATAGGAACTTAAGCAAAAATATAATCATGCCAAATCATTCTTTACTCAACAAGCATACTAAGATTGAACACAATGGTTGATAACTAAGAATTCATGAATTAGTCATGCAAACTAAGAGTTGTGCCAATGTCATTCCTCAATGAAACCTCACATAATTCGAACAAATAGGTGAGTCAATATAATCAACCCATCCTATTATCAATATACTCATACCCATTAACAATTAGCACAACAATATCATGACAATCCAAATATTGCATAAAATTTCTCAAAATTCGTCACTATGCCTACCCCCAAATTTCAATCCTTTATTAAGCTCATAATACACAAAATTGGCATGCAATTGGGTTCCTAAATGATTACCCATCAACAATGTAGCATAATTCATCCATCAATTTCATAAAAACATCACTAGAATAAAAATTCCCCAATTTCATACTCAAGAACCCTAGAATTTGAATTTCTAATTCTAGCCAATTAAACCATGAAATTTCTATGCATTTGCAAGAGATAGATAGAGGAGAGTTAGTAGAACATACATGTAGAAGGAATTCGAGAGAGAAGGTGTAGGCTTTGAGAATTTTTTTTCTTCTTTTCTATCTTCCTTGTCATGAGTTTTGAGAGAGAGGGAATTTTAAGTGTGTGCTTGTGTGTGAAAAAGTGTATTTAAAAGGGAAGAGGGTTAGTGGGCTTAACTTGGAAATTGTGTTCAAAGCTTGACCCAAATTGGTCAAAAATCGGACTTCCATACACGTCGCGCGATCCCAGTCTGCCTGGCTGCTGATCGATCCGTTCGGCATCGTGTTCGCGCAGATTTTCAATCTGCCGAACCCCTTCCTACTTGCTGCCGATCACACTCGAGCGCGCCTTCGGCTACCGCTCCAGGCAGTTTTCGTGCGATCCCAAGCTTAGGACCTGCTGATCGCCAGTAGAGGTGCTGCCGATCTGGGCCTTTTTTTTTCACCCTTTTTCTTGTACTTTTCCTACATAACTCCACATAATACTACAAATATACCATGAATATCAATCAAATATGATAGCAAATTAAGAAATTTTAACACGAACACACCCCCACAAACTTTTTTGGATTGTAAATCCTAATAAAGTTTGGAAAAGTGGTAAATTAAAATTTGCTAGCACATTAAAGCCACTGAATCACATATTCTCAACTCAAAACCACACATTAATCATAATCATGATAAGAATTCACTCTTCAAACTCCTCCTAAGCATATAAGCTCATTATCAACATGCAATGATCACAAAAATTTACCATAGCAAATAAAACTCAAGCTACTATCCCGACACAAAAATCAAACAAAATCTAGCTACAAAAATAAAGGATACGGATGGGTCGCCTCCCATCTAGTGCTTGGATTTAACGTCCCCTAGCTGGACGCAATAAAGCTCAAGTAACATCAAAATCAATGAGGGTTGAGTGACTTACATCACTCAATTTTCTCCTCCAAAAACAAGGTTTCTTCACCAAATGTTTCACCCCCTTGTCTTCATTCACTTTTTTCTTCTTTTCAAAGAGAATCTCTTCACTCACTTCATTCTCAAAATTACAAGTTCTCATCACCTTACTTGCATTTTCACCCTCAACTCTTAGGGAACTCATTGAAGAATCATAGATAGAGAACGTATTTCTCTCATCATTCATCCTCAAGGTAACCTCTCCTTTTTTAATATTGATCAATGCATCCGAAGTCGCAAGGAAAGGTCTCCCAAGAATTAGAGGAGTATGCTTGTCCTCCTCTACATCTAAAATCACAAAATCGACCGGATATAAGAACTTGCCAATTTGAACAACAACATCTTCCACTATTCCTCTCAGTTGCACCTTCAAATTATCCGCCATAAGAAGATTACTCGTCATGGGCCTCATGTCCTTTAATCCAAGCCTTTGAGCTATAGATAAAGGCATCACATTCACACTAGCCCCAAGATCGCATTATGCCTTAATAACCTTGCTTCCTTCAATTTGGCAATCCAAAGCAAAACAGCCGGGATCATTGAGTTTTTTCGGAAGATGCTTCATGATAAGCTTGCTACTTTCTTGAGTGAGTTTGATAATTTCAGGCTCCTTTTTCTTCTTTTTCAACATGAGGTCTTTCAAAAACCTTGTATAAGTAGGCATTTGCTCAATAGCCTCTTTGAAAGGCATATTAGCATACAACTTTGTGAACAAATCAAGAAATTTCTTGAGCCTCTCATCAAGCCTTTCTTTAACTCTCTTTGAAATTTCCACCTTCTCCTTCTCATCCACCAACCCTTCTTCCTCCAATCTAACCTCACCCCCTAACTCTATTTTCCCTTTCTTTTTCACTTCTTTTTCCTTAACTCTCTCTTCTACCCCCAAGCCTTTTTCACTACCCTTTACCAATTTCACATTCTCACTACTAAATGCTTCTTCCACTATCTCATCATGAAACAATTTCAAAGGATTATTCCCTACCACCTCCTTTGCAATCTCCACACACATAATCGAATTACAATGCTCACAAGGATTAATTTCAGTTGTAGAAGGGAACTTACCTTTATTCACTTGTGGGCTTAAGGACGAAGCAATTTGCCCAAGTTGATACTCCAAGCTTTTGATTTGATTTCCTTGTGAAGTGTACAAGTCATCAACTCTTTTGTTCATTTCACTATTCATCTTTCTAAATTCCACTTCAAAATTGTTCATCTTCTTCAAAATCAATGTCAAGGTGTCTTCAATGCTCCCCTTACCCTTATTGTTAGGCGGCTTTGACCCCGGATCAATTCCGGGTGACAATTGAATTGCTCCCTTAGGATTGGAATATGAAAAGTTATCATGCCTCCTATTCGAATTCTAAGGAGGGTTGCTTTGATTTTGATACGAACCTCCTTGTTGTCTAAAACATGGAGCGACATATGACCTTTGATTATTTGGAAAAGAATTGTTGTATTGAGGACGACCCATGTAATTCACTTCTTCTTGAGTAGAGGTAGTAGGAGGATGAAGACTTTCGACAACACTTACTTGCATAGGAGCTGGAGTTTGGTTTTGATTTTGGCCTCCATAGAACAAGTTCAACATATTTTTCATGTTTTCCTCAAGAAGTGCAACTCGATCACCCGTTCCACTATTGGCTTCCCTTTGGAAAGCATCATTTGCAGCGATATTTTCGATGATTTTGTTCACTTGACGAACGGTCTTTGTCCAAACCGAGCCTCTGGCACAAGAATTCAAGTAATTCTTGTCTCCTTCATGCAATTCAATGGTAAAAGTCAAAAGTATATCTTCATCCCTCAAACCATGTTGAGGGCAAGCCAACAATAAGGTTTGGTACCTCCCATGCACTCGATATGGTTGCTCTTGCCTTTTGTCGGAAGTTCTTTATCTCTTCCCTAGCCTTTAACATCTTTGATGGAGGGTAAAATTTCTTGAGAAATTGTGAACTCAACTCTTCCCATGTTGCAGCTTTAGGATTCATAGATCGAATCCATGCTTTAACTCCCCCAGTCAAGGTAAAGTTGAAGAAATGGAGTTTCTTTTCGCTATCCGACATCCCTTTGTACTTGATTTTGTCACATATCTCCATGAAGTTATTAAGGTGAGCATTTGGATCTTCTCGATCACTCGATCCTTCAAAAGGAGATTCTTTTAACAACTTCAAGAGATTTGTATTAAGCTTAAACTTTTCAGCATCAATCGGAGGTCTTTCGATTCCATTATATTGTTCGTTCATCGTCGGCTCAAAGTAGTCTCACAATAATGGTTCATGGTTTTGAGGTGGGTTTATGATTTGTGGTCTTTGGTGTTGAGGTGGTGGTGGATATGGATAGTAAGGGTAATTATGTGGTGGTGTTGGGTAATATGGTTGGTTGATTGGGTAATTTTGGAAGTTGGGATATTG
Organism: Prunella vulgaris; assembly: GCA_026898435.1. Lineage (NCBI taxonomy): Eukaryota > Viridiplantae > Streptophyta > Magnoliopsida > Lamiales > Lamiaceae > Prunella > Prunella vulgaris. The sequence continues at coordinate 558,966 of JAPKLY010000189.1, forward strand.
AGGTGGATAGTAAGGTTGATTTGGTGGTGGATAAGGTTGGTATGGATGTGGTATAGGTTGTGGTTGTGGAACCTCCCTTTGAGCCAAGTGCTTTTCTCCTTGATGCACTTGTCCTCTCAATGGTTCTTCTTCTCTCATTTCATCTCGAGCTTCATTCATGTTATTCTCTATGTTCTCTCTATTAAATCTTACTTCTCTTCTTCTTCTTTGTAGACTCATTTCAAGGTCTAAATCAAAGGGTAATAGATCTCCCCCTTGACTCCTTGTGTGCATATACCTACAAAGAAACGAGTATCAAAACTCTCACAATAGTAACCAAGCAAAAATAAAGGAAACGACAAACAACCAAACAAAATAGCCGTCTCCCCGGCACCGGTGCCAAAAACTTGTTTGCCCAAATGGTGTCCACACGCAAGTGTACGTGGTCGCTATATCGTCATGGTAAGTTTGACCAAGTTTAATATTTATCAAACACGGGGAGATGGGATTTTGTAAGGATATTCGTTGTTTCAATTGGAAAACAAACAAAGCAATAAAGGGGAAAGGTGTCTATTGTCTACTAATGAGTCAAATGAGTAAACTACCTATCACCTTGGGTTGCAAAGTGAGCAAATGTGAGAGATATGTGCTGGTGTACTATCCTATATTTCACATGGTGAAGTATCCCTTAATCATGCAATGAGGTATTGTACAATCAATTGGCTATCCACTCTAACATGCAAAAAGGTCTCTCTAAATACACATCAAAGCCTCTAATTGTCATTCCTATTCACTAATGATAGTTCTCACTATCTTAGGAATTTAAGCAAACACTTAGCATGCATTGGCCTTAATACAAGAAGATTAAGGAAAATAGCTATACTCTCGTATGAGACTAACTCCCTAATGACCCTTATTATCAACTACACATGCAAAGCATTCATTCAATCCATCAATGTGGAGAATTGATCATACAACAACTCAAAGCATTCAAAAGATCAACATAATCACCACATTACTCAATAGAATCATACACCAACACATGAAGGAATTAGCCCATGGCTAATTTGGTAATCAAAAGAACAATTAAGCTAGTGACAATCATCATCATACAAGAAATGTAAAGAAATGTAGAGAGATTACCAATTACAACGAAAATTGGAAAGATACAAGTTACCTCTAAAATGCTATCTAACAATTCACCAATGGAAATTGAAATTCAATTGGTGAGAATGTAGCTCTAGCTAAGACGAGAATGCAGGAATCAACGGATCAACGATCCAAGCGGTAGATCAAAAGTTATCGATAAAATCGTAAGAAGAAATCTTAAGAACCCAACTAGTAACTACCTCTCTCTCTCTCTAATCTAATCTAAGAACTTGAATTATGACTTGATTCTAAACTCTATTGCCTTGAAAATCTGATCCTTGGAGTATTTATAGTGCCCACAATGCTTAGTCCAAAGTGCCCTTCATTAAACGCACAAAAATATGAAAATAGCCCTAAAAATTTAGACTTTTAACACTGTTGCGGAACGTAAGCTTGATGGCTGCCGATCGTGATCAGCAGCGGGATCGCACGCTTTTGCCATCTGCCGAACCCAAGCATGACTCCTGCCGATCTCACTGGCGCGACAGCTCGCGCGAGCCTTCAGCTGCCGCTCCAGGGATTTCTCACGCGAGTGTAGCTCTATGTGCTGCCGATCTGAGAGGACTTCTTGCCGATCTAAGTCCTTAGCTTGGGTCATGCTCGACTCTCCTTATTTTTGTCATATCTTGAGTTCTAGGACTCTGATTGACTCGATTCTTCTTTCGTTGCGACCCTCTCTTCAAGCTCTTTATCATGGAATAACAATTACTTCCATTGGCTTCACTCCAAAAATCCGGACTTTTCTCGATCTTGCTCGTTTCTTCCTTGTTTTGCTCGTTTCCACCTATAATCACAACTTTCTAGCAAAAAAGGGTTAAATGCACAAAGTATATCATTTTAGGGTCAAATATGAACATAAGCGCATCAAAACCATATAGAAATGGATGAAAAAACATGCAATTATTACCCTAATCAGTCAATGAGGACACGGGACTCCGTATCGATATATGATGTTGACACGGATGAAGTCGGCAACATTTTCCTTCTTCACTTCCCTCAAGGGTACAGCTTCAGCCCATTTGGAGAAGTAGTCAGTTGCAATTAGAATGTAGAGATGACCGCCAGAAGACTTTGTCACCGGACCCACGACATCAAGTCCCCAAGCATCAAATGGCCAGGAAGCAACTGTCGGGTGTAGCGGTTCAGGAAGCTGATGGATCACATTGGCATGGAATTGGCATGCTTGACATATTTGAGCGTAACTCATGCAATCTTTCACCATCATCGGCCAGTAGTAGCCCATTCTCTTTATTCGGTGATGCAGCTTTGGTCCGGATTGATGTGCACCACTTATTCCTGAGTGAGCTTCTTCCATCACTTGAACAACTTCTTCATCGCCCAAACATCTCAGGAAGACACCGTCGAATGATCTTCTATAGAGAATGCCCTTGTAGTAAATGAAGCGAGGAGCACGACGTCGAACATCAACTCTTTATCGTGGATCTTGAGGAAACTTCTCGTGTTGAAGATAATCAACCAAGGGTTGCCGCCAATCTTTCTTCTCTATCTCGAAGACTTCCACAACAAGGTTCTCGACTTCTTCATCATCATCGTCGAGGATCGGTGGAATAACCCAATTCTTGCATACCGGGATGTGGATGTTTGCTTCGGGCATAGCTATGGTTGATGCTAACTTAGCGAGGGCGTCTTCTTGCTTATTCTCGCTTCTCGAAACGTGCTTGATCTCCACATCTCCAAGCATGTTTATCATTCTTCGGGCATAGTTATAGTATGGAAACAACTCTGGTTTCTTCACTTTATACACCCCGAGCAGCTGATTCACGACAAGCAAGGAATCTCCAAATACATTCAAGTGCAGTTGCTTTACATCGACTGCCATCTCTAGTCCGAGTATGAGGGCTTGGTACTCAGCAACATTGTTGGAGCAATTTTGAGTCAGGGAGAAAGAATATGGCAAGACATATCCTTCTGATGTGACGAACACCACTCCTGCACCGGCTCCTTCTTTGTGTGAAGCGCCACCAAAATACATCTTCCATGGAAGAGAAGTTTCAACCGCCAAAACATCTTCATCTGGGAGATCATCAGTCAGTTCTCATTCAGCAGGGATCGGGTGATCGGCTAAGAAGTCGGCAAGGAACTGTCCTGTGATAGCTTTCTGCGGCACATAGATAATCTCGAATTGTTGCAGCTGAAGGTATCATTTTGCAAGTCTGTCGGAGAGAACCGGCTTGGACATGACAAACTTCAATGGATTTTCTTTGGAGATGAGTCGAACGGTATGAGCTTGGAAGTAGTGTTTCAACTTCTGAATCGCAAAGATAAGCACAAGACATATCTTCTCGATCGGCGAATAGTTTAGCTCATTTGGCATCATCATTCTACTCAAGTAATAGAGAGCATTCTCCTTGCCTTCATCATTCACTTGTGCTAGCAAGGCCCCAATTGATCTTTCTTGAGCAGCTACATAGAGTATCAGCGGATGCCCGGGTATCGGAGCAGACAACATTGGAGGCTTCATCAGATAAGCTTTGATGCTGTCGAAGGCATTGTCACAAGCTTCATCCCACTTGAATGGATTTCTTTTCTTCATAAGGTGGCTGAATGGTTGACATCTGCCCGCCAAATTCTAGATAAATCTTCTTAAGTAAGCTAGCTTTCCTTGCAAACTCTTGGGCTCACTGATGTTGCGAGGCTTCGGCATATTTAGAATTGCAGCGATCTTTGTCCGCTCAATCTCTATGCCTTTACTTCGGATGATGAAGCCGAGAAACTTTCCTGAGAAGACTCCGAAGGCGCATTTCAATGGATTCATCCTCAATTGGTATTGTCTGAGCCATTCAAAGACTTGCCTCAAGTCTTGCAGATGATCATTCCGCTTCTTTAACTTCACCACCAAATCGTCCACATAGCATTCGATGCTTTTATGGAGCATGTCATCAAATATCTTCTGCATTGCTCTCTGATATGTTGCACTGGCATTTTTCAACCCGAAAGGCATCAATTTGTAGTAGTAGATCCCTTTTGGCGTGCGGAACGCAGTGAGTTCTTCGTCGCTCGAAAACATGCGGTTCTGATTATAGCCTGACATTCCATCCATAAAGGATAAAATTTCATGGCCTGTAGTCGCATCGATCATGAATTCAGGAATAGGCAAGGGAAAGTCATCCTTGGGGTAAGCGAGGTTGAGATCTCGGAAATCAACACAAACTCGGAGTTGTACATTCTTCTTCCTTACCGGGACAATGCTGGAGATCCACTTCGGATACTTCACTTCTCTGATGAACCCGACTTCAATCAGCTTGTTGATTTCATTTTCGATCAATAGAATGATCTCGGGCCAGAATCGGCGTTGGCCCTTCTTGATAGGTCGAATTTCCTTCTTGACTGACAACTGATGAACAACTACTTTTGGATCTAGTCCGTGCATCACTTTGTAGGTCCATGCGAACAAGTCCCTGAATTCTTTCAAGAGCTTTATATATGCCTCTTCTTCTTCTTTAGTCAGCAAGGCACTTATGAAAGTTGGTCAAGGGTCATTTTCATCTCCCAATTAAGTTGACCTCCTTTAATTTATCAACTATGGCTTTGACACCTTCCTCGAACTCTGGAGGAGCATCTTTGGCATCTTCTTCAACTGGAAAGGCTTTATCAGAAATGGTGATGTGATTCACAGACGCAACATCCTCTCTGATTTATTCTTGACGTTCATAGACGATAGTCTGCCTCATTCGACCATCTCTTCCTCTGACAAGGATCGTCCTCATATTTCTGGTGTCTTCAAAGATAACTCTTTGTCTAACTATCGAGGCAATTCTCCTTTGCTTAGCTCTGTTTCTTTCAACTTCTTCAAAGGCCGGCTGTTGGACAACACGAGAGTTGACAAAATTTGAAGCCACACTTTCTCTATCATCATCTTCCTCTCGGGTGTAGATGATCGTCTGCCACTTTGCTTTCAAAACTCTTCCGCAATATACCTTCAATATTGTCTTCCACCTTATGCGAGATGGAATCAGGCTTCGAATCTTATGATAGTGAGGAGGTTTGGCAATCTTCTTTTCCCATGGGTTGTTCTTCCACTGCGGTTCCAACCTCTCGAAGACAGAGACTCTCTTTATCTTTCTTCCGTCCTTGTCAAAGATATCTTCTGTTGATGAAAGTTCACCATCTGTGATGTTTAATGTGCTGGCACTCTCTCTTTTGATCGCAATGCGAACTGGCGTTGGTGCTTCATATCCAAGACCGGCTTTGTTGTTCTTGGCAGGAATATGCATACTCTTCCTTATCAGCTTTTGAGCAGCTTTATCATTCTTCTTTGTGGCTTTTGCAGCTCCATGGGTGAACTCTTCGATGCTGGGATCTCTTGAGATTTATATCCAGCTTAAACCAAGAGTTTGAAGGCTTGAGGACTGTAGGACTTTGACATAAGGGCCTCAGCAATTTCTCCATACTCTGTCTTAGCTCCAAGAACAGGTCGGGTAAACCCTTTGAGCGGTTGTGGAGATGGCTTTGTCAAATCCAGCTTGGTCAGAGGCAGTGTTAACTCTTCAAGTGCTTCATCACTGTCAACATGTTTCTTCCCTTTATCTGGACTGGATGACATCGCATCTTTACTGCCCCATGTGGCTTGAGCATCTTTTGCAACCTCTTGAGGTGATTCTTCTTCTTCTTCAGCTTGGGCAGTACGCTTGAGGTAGTACATGGCATCGGAGAAGTAAGATTCAGCATCAGTGAAGGGTTTCGCATCACCAAACACTCGCTTTACATCGCCATCTCTGCAATACTTGAAACACTGATGCATTGTGGAAGGTATGGCGCCATTCTCATGAAGCCACGGACATCCAAGCAGCATGTTGTACGACGTCCTTGCATCAATAACATGGAAGAGAACGGTTGAGACCATTTCATCAATCAACAAGTCTAATGTCATCGTGTCAAGAGCTCGTTGTCCCTCTTGGTTGAATCCTTGAATCATCAAGCGGCTTTTGCCCATCTCATCAGCCGTGATGCCCAACTTCTTCATCATCCTCCAAGGTAGGAGATTTACTCATGAATCGCCATCGACTAACACCCAGTTAACTTTTTGTCCCTTCATGTATCCAGTCACTAACAGCGGAAGACTATGCGGTTGTGAGCCCAACAACAAGTATTCATCTGTGAAGCTCATCTTCATAGCGCAATCAGCAGTTGCATTTTATTTGGGTTGACGTTTTTCACTTGTGCCCACCATGTGACAAGTCACATAATCACAATCATCATCTGTAGCAGTGATGAAATTTGAAGCAGCTTCCTCATCAAGCAAAATCTTCCATTGCTTGACTAACTACATGACTTTGTCTTTGAAGATAAAGCAATCATGGATTGGATGGCCCACCAGTCTGTGGTACTTGCAGTACTTGGGGTCGTTGACACGTTCAGCTTCATCTGGTCGCTTCATTTCCAGGAGTTCAATGAGCTTATCCTTCATCAAGTCATCGAAGATTCCTGAGACGTCAGTGTCTAAGAATGGATATTGTCTTTGCTGCATTTCTTTCAAAGTCGGCTTCCTTTGCGTTCTTTCCGAAACAGGAGCAACTATTTTCCCCTTGTCAGCTCGGACTTCTTTGTTTCTTTGGGTTTTAATGGGCTTTGGGCTTGTCTGCATAGCTTCTTTGTGCGATGCTTTGACAAATGTTCTGCCCCCTTTCTTGGCCTCCGGCTTTTCTCTGAACCTTCCCTGTTCATGAGTTGGTGGCCCGTCAGATCCGGCAGCTGCTATGCTCAACTCCATGTCATGAGCTCGAGTTTCCAATTCTTCAAAGGTTCTTGGTTGGATCCCCTGCAAGATATATCGGAGACCCCATCGCATCCCTTGGGTGCACATCTCGATCGCAGATGCTTCAGATAGTCTGTCCTTGCAGTTGAGGCTGAGATTCCTCCACCGGTTGATATAGTCGATGACGAGCTCATTCTTCTATTGACGTGTGTTCGTCAGCTCGATCATGCTAACGGTCCTCCTTGTGCTGTAGAAGCGGTTGAGGAACTCATGCTCCATTTGGTTCCAACTGTTGATGGAGTTAGCTTCCAAATCGGTGTACCAGTCAAAGGCATTACCTTTGAGGGAGCGGATGAACTACTTGACCAAGTGATCGCCATATGTCCTAGCATTATTGCAAGTCTCTACAAAGTGAACGACATGCTGCTTCGGGTTGCCTTTGCCGTCGAATTGTTGGAATTTTGGAGGTTGATAGCCGACTGGCATTCTCAAGTTGTTGATCCTTTCGGTATAAGGCTTGGCATAGTTGTGGCTTGACTTGGAGTTGTCTTCAAACTTCCCCTTCACAGTCTCCAAGATGAGTTCTTTGAGCTGATCAACTTGTATCCCGCCGTCAGCTGATATCGGTAGCTCCCTAGCAGTTGGTTCAGTCTCAGCTGCTTGGTATTTGTTTGAAGTCTCCACTTCGTCACGGTCTTCAACTTGTTTTCCGCAAGCGTGACTTGACTCAACACCATCTACTTTACTAATCAGCTTAGCAATCGTAGAGTCTTGCTCTTTGACATGACTGGCAAGGCTTTCAACAGCTCTGAGCAGGCTTGACAGTCTTTCTTCAATGGTTGAAGTGTCTGCCATCATCACTGGAGCTGCTCCTGAAGTTGATGAGGAGTCAGACTGGGAGCGTGGAGTTGAGCTTGCTAAATCAACTTCATCTTCCTTCATAGCACGAGGGGATCGGTTAAAAAACTGAAGAGTTGGTCTGCGAAGCGGCTTCAAATTCCAACTTCTTTGATACACTTCGAGTGACCACGTTGGCTTCGGCTGCCTTGGACGGAGTAACTCTGACATAGATCTTGTTTGCTGAAAACATGTTGAAGATGGTTGATGTAGACTTGAAGCTTTAAAGTCTTGACTCAGCTTTTGTCTTGACTTGACTGGGTTTGACTTTGACTTTGAAGTCAGCTTTGACTTGATAACGCTTAATCCAAGGATGCTGAAGTCTTGTTTCGGATCGAGCGAGGTCTTTGGAAGATTTTGATGAAGAATGTTTCAGATTTAATGAAGAACGATCTTCGAATCTTCGAGGTGGATTTGAGCTTGAACACTTGATCTGAGGGATTTAGCCCCTTGCTCCTGGATCGAAATGCGTTTGCGGATGAACTTGACGAAGAACGCTTGAAGGCGGTGATGAACACTTATTGTCTTCAAGTTGATCTTCAAGGTAGAAACGTCTAATCAGAGGGATTCGCACCTTGATTCTGGATCAAACTGTGTTTCTGGATGACTTTGGTGAAGAACAGTTGAATATGATGAAGAACGGCAGAAGATCTTCAAAGCATTCTTCAAGAAAAATATCGGATTGGAGGTATGGAGGCCCTTTGTCTTGGATCAAACATCGTGTCTTGAAGGATTTGATGAAGAACGACTCAAACTTCGAAGAATGTCTTCAGATTTGGTAAAGAACTCTTTGAATCTTCAAAAGACTTGATCGATTGATCTTCTTAGCTCGCAGATTGCTCGTCGAGAGGATTGTTGCTTACTCGTTCGTCTTTGATGCTTTTCGTTATGTGAAAAATGCATGAACTTCACCCCTATTTATAGGGTGGATAGTGAAGAACTTTCCTTATCTGCGCTGACACGTGGCGCGATATGGTTGACTACTGCTGATTTGATTGACAGGATTTACGAATCGACCAAATTTAGCTTGATTGATTTACGCTGTCTTCATAAATAGGGCAAATCAGCCATTTATTGCCATTTACAAGTACCGGGAGACTCGTAATTTAATAACGACTTGTACCGTGTACAATAAATATCATTTTACTATTTAATTAAAGAATTAATTTGATAAATCCTCAAAATTAAAATAGTAATATATATTGATATTTATTTAATTTATACACGTGTCATTATTTAATTGGGTAGCAAAATTAATTTGCTTACAAGAGGAAAAAAGGTTAACAACTAATACATAATATGATTCTCGTAGTTGAAAATTAATTTATGCATTTATCTATACTATTATCCAAAATTAGTAAATTGAAACTATTGCATGAATTTGAATCTTTTAGTTCACAGAAGCAAAAGAGGATATATGGCATCTCTTAACAACTAAAAGAATAATATCAATACAATAGCAACCGTAAAATTTAAGTATTTCACTTCTTGGTCACGATTAAGCTTGTCAATTTGAGACTCATTTCTATCTTGCATAAGAAATTTAAAAATCAGTAAAGTGAATTACTAATATAATATGAGTACATCCAGAGTCAAGACCTTCTCTTCGGAGTTCTAAGTATTTCCGGAACACTTACAGTAAAATTAAAAATATATAGATACTCATAGTGCATTTCTTGTAGACGCCAGTTCACTTTTCAAGTAATATACTTACTCAAATATCTTTTTTTTCTCATTTCTCAAATACTATGGCATAACATCAATAGTTGCGTTAACAAAAACGCCAAACATTTAAGATAAATCCTAATGAAACATGTATCATCTAATAGCGGCAAAAGATTAACAACTAATAGATAATATGATTCTCATAGTTGAAAATTAATTTATGAATTTATCTATACTATTATCCAAAATTAGTAAATTGAAACTATTGCATGAATTTGAATCTTTGAGTTCACTGAAGCAAAAGAGGATATATGACAACTCTTAACAACTAAAAGAATAATATTAATACAATAGCTGCAGTAAAATTTAAGTATTTCACTTCTTGTCACGATTCAACTTGTCAATCTGAGACTCCTTTCTATCTTGCATCAGAAATTCAAATATCAGTAAAGTGAATTACTGATATAACATGAGTACATCCAGAGTCAAGACCTTCTCTTCGGAGTTCCGAGTATTTTCGGAACACTTATGCTAAAATTAAAAATATTAATAGATACTCATAGTGCATGGCTGGTAGACGCTAGTTCACTTTTCAAGTAATATACTTGCCCAAATATCTATTTTTTTCTCACTTCTCAAATACTATGTCATATCATTACTAGCTGCATTAGCAAAAATGCCAAGCATTTAACATGAATTCTAATTAAACATATATCATCTTATAACAACAAAAGGTTAACAACTAATAGATAATATGATTCTCATAGTTGATGAAAAATAACATAATCAAAATAATTCGAATGATGTATTATAAAAAGGTAAAGGCATATGTTAATTTATGCATTTATCTATACTATTAACCAAAATTAGTAAATCGAAACTATTGCATGAATTTGAATTTTTGAGTTCATAGAAGCAAAAGAGGACATATGGCAACTCTTAACAAGTAAAGGATATATTAATACATTAATAGCTGTAAAATTCAAGTATTTCACCAAAACCTGATTGTCCATCTTAGATTTGTTAACAGATTAATGGTCCGAGCAATCATTAACCATACAAACTGCCAAAATTGTTTGTGATCCTTAATCAAAGGCTACCTGCAACTAAAATACTTCGGCACTTAGCAGGGTATGTGAACGTGTGTATAGTGGGTAAAGTGTGGGTATTTTAAAAAGATGTTGTTAAAAATGTCAGAAATATAAATGACAACACATACACAACGGAAGACTTAAACACACACACTCTTGCAAAACGATATACAAAATTTTCCCATATTATACAATGTATAATATGTGACACCTCATGGTAGAAAACGTTCACTATAATAAAATAGTGACATAAAACAAAGTTTACAAAAGAAACAAAAAAGACAAGGTCACGTATGATCAAAACAGGATCTGCACAAGGAACCTACACAACACCTAACTAGTAGATCAAAACAAGCTTAGCATATTGTTTGGTGTGGAAATTGGTCGAATTTTGCATGCTTAATTTGCCAAATTTGAGTAAAATTTGTGGATTTATCTACACTAAATTAATTATGTGAGCTTAAATGTAGAAATATCATTTGTGTTTCAGATTTATTAAGATTTCATAAATTAAAAGTGGGAATATTGTTTGGGTGTAATTAGAATATTATTACTCATTTAATTAATTTAAATCCATGAATTCTTGATTTATTAGACCTAATTTGAATGGTGAAAGAAGAGAAGCAGAATTCAAATTTCATAAATAAATTGAAGATTCATCTGAAATCTTTTAGGGTCCGTTTACTTTGAAAATAAGGATTATATGTGATAAAATTAGATGGGATAAAATAAGAGGTTAAAAGTAGTTTTTTAATCCTTATTTTTTGTTTACTTTAATGTATGTAATATTATTAAACATTTTGAATTAATGTTAAATATATAAAAGAGGTTATTGACTAAAATATCCTTTTTTTTCAAATAAATTAAACTCTATACTTTTCTCAGAAATCATAAATGAATGTTTTTCTCCATCCTCCCATCATTTTCTCTTTAAATCATCCTTTTTTCTTCCTTTATCACCTGAGAATTATATCAAAATCCCTCTTCTTCCCTTCGAAATCAAACCTCAAAACCCCAATTTTTTATATAAGAGCGTCATCACAAATTGTCTTACTCTGTGTTTGAATGATACAGAAAGCTTTCTCACCAAAATACGAGTTGAAGCTGATGCTTAAAATCTAGTGACGACTCTACTCTAGAAATTGGGAGGCCAGTCAAATTTATTTGTACACATTTCCGCAATTAAGTAGTGATTAAACAAATGGTGGTAATTGGTTTCTTCTCTGTTTCCAATTGATTTTGCCCTTTCTTTTCTATGCTGTGCTGCTTCATATTTGCCCTTTCTCTTCTATTTTCTCTACTTCATATTTTATTCGTACATATTTGCAGCTAAGCTTCGTTAATTTTCAAGCGGACACCTCCTTGCGGGCTTTAGGCAAGCAGCCCCCTGCGGACTTTGGGTGAACAGCCTTTTAGAATTTGTATTGGCGAGCAGCTCGTAAATAGATATAATTTTCAGGCGAGAAGTACAACTCCCAGGCGGCGAGTAGGCTTTTGAGCGAGCAGCCCGTTATAGGCGAACAGGTCCCTTGGCCACCAGCTCTTAGGCGAACAACTCTATTTACGAGATGCTTTAGTCATCGATCCCTACGTGAACAGCTCTTTGTTAATCCAAACTTGGTTATGATTGAATTTATTTGGGTGGATTCCGAGTTATTATTAATGTATACTATTTTAAATAATTTTGATCTATTAGTGTGGCGATCTGTGTTGAATCTGCTATGGTCTTCTGTTGTTGCTAATCACATTCGATTATAATAATACATCCGAAATGTCTGTGGAAAAAATGAATGTTCGTGCCCTTTGTTGCTTTTCATTCTGTTAATTAAGGGCGGGTGTCTTTTTGCGTGTTGATACCATGCTTAGTCCTATGCCCTTAAACCGTCTCTTTACATGTTTTACAACTCTCTTCAATATATTTTAATTTTCTTTGCTACTCTAGAGAACTTGCATCCAAGTCATAGATTCCTCGTGACTTCCTATTCCTGTTGTCTGCTAAATCAATCTCATTATCCTTGGTTACAGACCTACATGTTCAAGTACGACAGTGTGCATGGTCAACGGAAAAAACACGAACTTAATGTTAAGGATTCGAAGACCCTTCTCTTTGGTGACTATGTTTGGTGCTAGGTAATAGTCTCCCAAACCTGGAGATTTAACTAGTCTGACACATACACACACGCATATGTCCTTTTCATATATATATGTTTTACATTTTTATGAATAGAAACCCGGAGGAGATCCCATGGGGTGAGGTTGGAGCTGGGTTCAAGTGAAATTCCTTGGCTTCAAAATTACAGCTGGATTTTGTTTTACTTTCAGACATGTTCTGCTAGTATGTGTTTAATTTCTGAAATGGATCTAATGGAATGTTTAATTTCTTGTAGTATTTAACAATTTGAAATTTTCTCTCTCTTCTCCACGAAGATAATCACATGTTTGGATTTGGATGCATTATAAGTTTGAATTTTATTTTAGTTGGTCTATTTAATTAATTACATTCTTGTTTTCTATTTTTCTTGGTTGTAGCTAACATTTAATTTCCAGATTTGAGCAAGCAAACTGAAGAATCAAAATATTGTTGCGACCATGGCTCATAATTTTAAAACCTGATAAAAATATTTAAGTATAATTTTATAAAGTTCGGATATGAAAATTAAATAAACCCCATTACCAAAATCAAACTTGTTATGATCTTTACCGATTTAGAAAATGTAGGAAAAGTGGAATATGAGTAATCCACTTTTGAGAATGAAACATAGTCAAATGATATAGAATTAGTATTCTACAAAATGTAAGGAATAAATATAGGAACATTTGACTGAGATAAAATATTTTAAATATAAATTACTAAAAGAAGTATTGTTGCAAAGTAAACTACGTTTTTTGCGATCCTATATTATTGCAAATTTTACAGTATATATATGTTACGTTATATAATTTTTTTCACATCCTGCATTTTTTGCTCAGAGTAAGATTATTATTTTCACATCCTGCATCCTTTGGTAAGTCGTTATTTTCAATATCATCTACATTTTTCTGCAACATACTCTTTTTTTTTTTTCAAAATGAATGCCATACAAGACAGTTTCTTTTATACTTCTTTTTGGACCAAGGTGCTGACTACTTCTCTAATTGAAATTCTTCGATTTCAAAGTCCAGAGTTGTTCGTTGCAGATGGTTCAGATTATGATAACCAGACAATCCACGCTATTGTTTGGTTACTGAAAATTGAATTTTCTGAGTTGCAGTTCAATTTTCAACTAGTTAAAGACAGAGTCAAGTTTTTACAAAAAAGATTTATAATGTTTAATTACATAATTCATCAAGATGGTATTTTCTGGGAACCAAGGGTCCATAGTATATATGCTTCACCGGCCGGATACTTTTGAAAAATTAGTATAGGTAACATTTATTATTTAGTCTAACTGATGAAATATAATTTTATTTTCATTTTTTTAATTTTTAATTGAAATAAAAATATTGTTATGCTGTAATTTTTATATTTTAAATTTCAGATGGATCCATTATTGGAGGCATATATGTTTGGAGATGATCCGATGTATGACAAATTGAAAGAAATATTCGAGAAACATCTGCTCCTGGAACGGTTGAAATTATATTATGAACCAAAAAATACGTTGATTATAATTTCAAGCGATGAGAGCGAAGATGATGTCAGACAGCCATTTCATCTTCATGATGATGATACTGATCATGATAATGAACATTCCACCTCCCGACAACATTCTCCTCCTCATACATCACCCAAAAAGAAAAAGGGCAAAACTATTAAACCCAGCCCAGGAAAGTGCGGAAGTGGGTGCAAATAGTAGTTGCCTGATCAAAGTGGGTGCAAAAGTTGAATTAAGAAGAAAATTTACAAGTCCTTTGGGTCTAAGGAACTGACTCTAAACTTCTTCTCTAAGGAACTGACCCCTGAGTGGTTTTACAAGTCCCAGTCCTTTCTACCAACCAACTCACAACCTAAGGGGTTTGGTATACACGTTTTCCAACTAGTTTGTATTGATCCCTCTAACAAATCAAAGCTAAGGATGGGATCAATACTCTAAGCAAAAATACAGAGGAGATTCCTACTACAACACTAGGGAAATTTAGAGATTCAGAGTGTTGTTTCAGGTAAACTTTGAGCGCTTGGAATCTTGAGAGTTTCTCTTGGAAATTTCCCCGTTAGCCTTGAATGGGTGCAAGACTCTCTGTATTTATAGGAGGTTTTGAAATAGATCCGTTGGAGGAGATCCATTTCAAACCCTTCTATTTTAGGTAGGTGCATGTACTGGTTGTCCTTGTCTGACATGGACTATAACTAGTATGGTAAAGTATCTGATCTGCCGCCTGCACCTCTGAGAAACATTAAATGTGCTCAGTCTCCGTACATACGTGTCGCCTTCTAACTGGTCACTTGTCCAACGGCTAGTTTGTCGGCATTGACTTTACTAATCCTCGTACATTTATGACTCTGAGTTTTTCGTTCTTAACTCAGGATAAATGTTTGTCTTATGTTGGAGACTCTGACATTCTTTCTGCTTCATCAGACTTCCATTCGCACGTGTAACCTTTGGGTCTCAGGACTTACAAGTATCAGGTTAACTGATACAAGGCCCATGTCAGGACTTAAGAACATCAGAAGGACATTCAGCCAGATCAAGGTTACACACTGCCTTCACTGATAGAGACTTCCCTGAGCATGCTTAGTCTACTCAGTTCTGTCAGGATCAGTGGTCTTCTTCAGGATGGCTCTACGTAGCTTCAGGACTCTTTCTAGGTTTTTCAGGTTCAGCTTCAGGTTGATCAGCTTCAGTGTGATCTAGACCTTCAGGGTTGGATTAGCTTCTGACTTCTGACTTCTGACTTCTGAGACGTCTCTCCATCAGGCTTCAGTCTTCAACAACTTCCCCCTGAACTGAATACCTATGAATAGAAAATCTATTCTAACATATCTATCCTGAAATAAACATCCTGATAAACTATACTTAGGAAAATTCAAGGGGTTTTGGGATCTAATCAAAATACTTCCTGATTGTCCCAACAATTTCCCCCTTTTTGATGATGCCAAAACCCTTAGAAAAAAAAATCCTACCATCTAAACAATTAACTGATATCAATCAGTATTCAGTTCAGGAACCTATATCAGGTCCTTACTTCTTTAAGATGGAATCAGAAAAGGGTTAGTACAGTTCTTGATAAAGAGCATAAAAGTAAATCAGGAGTCAACGAGATGTTGTCTCAGGAATGTAAAAAGTTTCCATTAATATAAAATATGAGTACACATGTTCCTGAAACTATTACATCAAAATCCCGAGACACTAATCCTGACAAACTATTCTTCAATCTTCATCATCCCACCTAGCCAAGGAGATGCCATACTTCTTCAGGACCCTGAGCTTGACCTCATGGAACATCTTCTGATCCCTGAGAGCTCCGGTTCTTGAAGCAATCATTGCAATCTCCTTTCTGATAAGCTCCATGTTCAGGTGGTTGTTGATACCGAGGGTTGGAGATGGATAGGTGATGTGCTCAGGTGCCTTGATCTGAATTCCGGCTCTATCAGCATGTCTATCAATTTCAGCCCAGAGATCAGTGTGATGCAAGGCCATCCACTCAGCAAAGAGAGTGTTCTTGTCCTTGCCTTCGGATGTCTTGAGCCAGTTCCCGATAACATAGTACAGGTCCACGAACTCTTTCTTGATTGATATCCAGGTTTCGTTCAGTTCGGGAGGTACGAAGTTGTCCACGTATTCATATACGATAGGACTGGCATCCTGAGCTTCCACCACTTTCTTCTTCGACGCAGCAGCAACTGACTTCTTCTTCCCGGCTTCAGGGGCAGGCTTCTTTGGATCAGTCTTCTCCTTCAGCACTGCCATTTGCCCCTTCAGCTTTTCAAGCTCAGTGGCTTGACTCCTGAACTGCATTGCAGTCTCCAGAGTCAGCTGCTTCGCCTTCTTCCTTCCCTCGACAATGGGATCACCAGGGAATCTTTGTGCCTCGAGCTCATCCATCAGATCTAACATGGAGACATCAGTTTTCTGTTTCTGACCCTTGGACTTAGGATTTTTCAAAGCCTTCCCTTCCCCCTTTTTGGTAGCATCAAAGGGGCCTTCGTCCTTATCGACCTTCTTCTGAATGTCTCTGATCAGGATCCCCGGAGATGCCTGCTGATCGGTCACCACCTTCAGATCCTTCGCCACCTGATCATTGGCCTCAGCTCTCAGCAGACTCTCAGTCAGATGACTATCAAACTCCTTCCGCATTGCAGGCAACTCATCCTTCCTCTTGAGGCTTTCAGTGAGTATTGTGTTCAGGGACTTATCCAATGCTTCCTCAGAAGTTTTCTAACCCTCCCTCCATCTGGTAAGTAGATCGTCATCTGCCTTCACTGCTTCTTCCCGAGCTACTGTCCTGACCTGGGCCTCTTGCCCCTTCAGTGCGTCAGCGATCAGTGCCTTGATCTTGTCATCTAGGCCACTGAGAGAATTGTTAATCATATCCTGCACTTGGTCAGTAGTAACTCCGGCGGATCGTTGTCGTTCAAGGCTCAGGATTAGTTCACCCGATTCCTTCTTTTCCTTGTTCAACTCAGCAACGAGATGTTTGATTTTCTCGCGTTGACGATCGAGCTTGCCTAGTATGGTCCTCCCCATCAGTGAAACTCCCACTGAGATGGTTCAGAGCTTTCTTTTCTTTCCAGGCTTGGACTTTGTGGCAACCGTCTTTGGGACCTCTCCAGTAGCCTCAGCAGTCCCGGTCCCTGGGAGTGCTTCATCGGCCGGTGCACCTTCTCCCGAGGTCGAACCTTCCCCAACTACTGGCATAACAGTGAATGCCATAGAAGGGTTGGGCTGAGGATTGTTCGCCCTGACTACCCTGATGAAGTCGTCCTTGTTGATAACTTGGGCATAAGAACGAAGCCCAAATCGATCAAGGATTCTCTGCTCTTCATCCCTGAAAATTTCTTCTCTGATGTCTCTGATCAGGGCAACAACTTCAGTAATCGAGGCCTTCCTCATCATCACCAACACCCTGAGTCTGATCACCTCCTCACCATAAGCCTCCTCCAAATCAGGAAAGTTCTGATTGATAAATCTGATGGCTTGACACCTGGCGTCCATCTCAAATGGAGTTAACTTTGGTGGGGTAGACTCCTCCTGAGTTTCTTCCTCAGCCTCGTCCTGATGATCAGACTTGGACTCAGCATCATCGGAGACAGTCCACTTCCGGCCTCGATTATACTCAACATCTTTATCCTGGAGCTCCTCCTCCTGAGTCTCCAATACCTTCACTTCCTTCTCTTCTTCTTTCTCTTCCTCTCCACCATCAGAACTCCCATGCCCCTCCTGGGCAACAATTTCCTCTTCACCTTCTTGCTCCTCCTGAGCACCTCCGCTGGGCTCCGCCTGAGCCTCTTCCTCACCGATTGTATGGACCACGTCCATCACAACCGTATCAAGGTCCACAACCACCCTAAGTTCCTCCTCAGCAGCCGGTTCCCCCTGACTCTGAGTCACCTCCTCCCGAGTCATCTTCTCAGTGGCTGAGGCAGCCGTGGGTTCTGTCGATAGAGGTTCCGTCGGGGCCACTAAAGCTAACGGGGCCGCAGCAATAGCAACTGAAGCTGACCTGGGTTCAGGCTGGTCAGATTCAGTGTCGGAGGGCTCATCCCTGAGCCGTGATGCCTTCCCAGTTGATTCAGAGATAACGATCCCTTTTACCTTCACCTTTGTAGGGGCCTTCTTCACTTGCTCCTCCTGAGCCTTTGAACTTGCTGCTTTTCCCTTTCCCCTTGACACTTTCTTGATTTCAGTGTCAAGCATCCTCTTGATGGTATCAGCTGACTTCTGAAAAAGAATGTGCTTATCCTTAATAACCTCACGTCCTTCCAGATCGGCGTCCCCAGAAGATCCTGAAGCATCACTGACATTCTTGAGCCAAAGTGGGGATTCTTGTCCAACACAACCCGATCACCCTCCATCCTAGGGGTGGCATACCATACCGTACCATACCGTACCGCCCATACCGTATACCGTACCAAAATTTTCGGTATGCATTTTTGCATACCGATACCGTACCGAAATTTTCGATATACCGGATTTCGGTATACCGAAATTTCGGTATACCAAAAATGCATATCGCATACCGTACTAAAAATTTTAGTATACCGTACCATACCGATATTTCGATATATACCGGTCCATACCGAAATATCAGCTCATACCAAAATACCGACTATATCGGTATACCGCCCATACCGGTATATACCGTCATACCGGTCCATACCGAAATAATTAAAGTATAATTTTAATTAAATAAAAATAAATTTAATATTAAATTTTAATATTAAATTACCAAATGGTATATACCGGTATACCGATTACCGAAATATTTTCGGTATACCGAAAATAATCGGTATACCTGAATATTTTTGGTATACCGATTTATACCGAAAATATTTCGGTATTTAAGTATATACCGGTACACTAAAAATTTTAAAATTCTATACCGATACCGTACCGAAAATATCGGTATGGTATCATACCGTACCAAAATTTTTGATAAATTTGGTATTTTTCGGTATGATAAGTACGATATACCGGTATTTTCAGTATTTGATCCACCCCTACTCCATCCTGACCTTCTTAGACTCTGAAACAAGCTTCTGAAGGAAGTATTCCTCCTAGTCGAATTTTGCATTATCAACGATGGCAGCCAGACCCCTGATCTTGGGCTGACTAATCTGCTCCATGCCTCCCATGAAGCCCATAATGCATTGAACTACAACCTCGAACAACAGTTTGTAAGCAGGTTTGAGTAGTTTTTTGTTCATCGTGCTGAAAATCTCCTGAGGGGTGATCAGAAACTCGTTCATACAAGTTTGTTCCTCCCCAGCGTTGTATGAAATCAGGTCAGCCAACTGCTTGTCATCAGTAGAGTGGGGTAGCATGTAGGTCTTTCTGATCAGATCCCTAACCTTGATCCGTTCAGTGTAGTGTTGAACAACTCTCTTTCCATTCTTCTCCACATAGCGCCTGAGTGGAATCAATGATTCCCACTCATCCTCGTCGTTCAACGTCATATTGGCATAGAAACATATGATCTGGTGGGGGCAAACATGAGCTGGCTTGTTCGAGACAAAATCCACGAGCCCAGCATTATTCAAGGATCCATAGACTTGTTCGAGTTCTTTAATGGTGGCACGATGGGAGAAATCGACCAACCATTCGTAAGAAACCTTCGATTCCACCTCAAAAATTGCCTTGTGGAATCTCTTCGTGTCTTCAATCGAGTGAGCAGCAGAGGAAGCCATGGATGCAAGAAAGAAAGATGGAAGGTCGCAAGAGATATGGGTTAAGGAAAAATATGAGTGCGCAAATTATGAAATGAGTACAAAGTTTCCTTTTATACCCAAAGATTCAGTTTTAATGAACGATTTTGATGGAAAGTCCTTTGAAATTCAACGGATTAGATGAAGGGGTATATCCGGAATAAAACTTTACCAAATTCAGTTTTCAAAGCTAATAATTCAAACTTTATAGAAAACTGTTCCAGCCCACAAATGCATTTAATGCTTGTCAGAGCATGTTTGAAATAAATTCCAATAATTGCATTTAATAAAAACTGAATAATAAATGAACGGCTGGGATGCGATTTTAAAATCCTGTGATTGATGTGGTGTCAGACATGATCAGAAGTGATGCAAGCAAGTCATAATTAAAGCAAGGTTCAATAATACATACCAGTCAGTCAGATATAGAAACCTGACTGATACCTCTGAGTCTGATCAGGGTGACAAGCCCTGAGCTCTGTGTCCTGAACCTAACTTCTAATCAGACCTAAAGACTATAATCCTGATGTCTCTTCCCCCTGAAAGGCATCCATCTAACTGCAACCTGATCCTGAGTTAGTCATCCCTCCTGACCACCTTGTTCAATCCTGAACTGAGGTTCATACTGAACCATCTAAACCTGGGTCAAGAAGTCCTAACTCTACTGAAAATTCCACAAACCTGGTTTCAGGCAAAGCCTTAGTCAGGATGTCAGCTCTTTGCTTGTCAGTAGGGATCATCTCCATTCTTATATCCTTCTTCTCAACATGATCTCTTATGAAGTGATGCCTAATGTCTACATGCTTACACCTTGTGTGTAAGACTGGGTTTTGGGATATGGCAATGGCACTATTATTGTCACAGTAAATTGGGACAGCAGTGGCCCCAACTTGGTAGTCTCTCAGTTGTTGCTTCAACCAAAGGATCTGGGAGCAACAACTGCCTGCCGCCATATACTCAGCCTCAGTAGTAGACGTTGCAACACTGGTTTGCTTCTTAGAAAACCAAGAGATCAGTTTACTCCCTAGAAACTGACATGTGCCTGTAGTCGATTTCCTATCAAGCCTACAGCCTCCATAATCAGCATCAGAATAGCCAGTCAGTTCTAGGTTGTCATCAGAGGGATACCAAAGTCCTAAATTGACTGTACCTTTAAGGTATTTCAGTATCTTTTTGGCACTCTCTAGATGACTCTTCTTCGAATCAGACTGATATCTTGCACAAACTCCAACTGCATAAGTGATGTCAGGATGACTTGCAGTCAGGTACAATAAGGATCCAATTAGTACCCTATATTCACTCTGATTCACTGAGGCTCCTTCTTTGTTAGGATCCAGCTTCTCATTTATGTTCATGGGAATATGTGAGACTCTGCTGGTCTGAACTCCAAATTTCTGAATCAAGTCCCTTGCATACTTGGACTGATTTATGAAGATTCCGGAGTCAGATTACCTGACTTGGAGACCCAGAAAGAAGTTCATCTCTCCCATCATTGACATCTCAAATTTCCCAGTCATCGGCTTGGAGAATTTCTCACAAAGCTTCAAATTAGGAGATCCAAATATTATGTCATCCACATAAATCTAAACCAAGAGAATGTCCTCCCCTTAGGATATCCTGAAGAGGGTCCTGTCCACTGTTCCTTTCACGAACCCGTGGTCTATCAGGAATTGGGAAAGTGTATCATACCAAGCCCTGGGAGCTTGCTTCAGGCCATAAAGAGCTTTCTTCAGGTGATATACTTTATTCCCAACTTCGAACCCTGGAGGTTGTTCCACATAAACCTCCTCGTTCAGTACACCATTCAGAAAAGCACTCTTTACGTCCATCTGATACACCTTGAACTTTTTGAATGTTGCATAAGCCAAAAACAGCCTGATTGCCTCTAACCTTGCGACCGGAGCAAAGGTCTCATCATAGTCTATCCCTTCGGCCTGAGAGTAACCCTTTGCCACTAGTTTGGTCTTGTTTCTGACAACAACATTCTTCTCATCCCTCTTGTTCTTGAAGACCCATTGGTGCCAATAACATGTTGACGCATAGGTCTATCAACTAACTCCCAAACCTGATTCCGCTCAAACTGATTGAACTCATCCTGCATGGCTAGGATCCAGTTGGGGTCAGCAAGAGCTTCTTCTATTCTCTTAGGTTCCTGATCACTCAGGAAACAGCAGAACATAGCACTCTCACCAAAGGACAGCCTTGTCCTGACCCCCTCATTGTCATCACCAATGATGTCAGCCAATGAGTGATCATCTAGCCACCTCCTCCTGTTGACGACTGCACTGGGAGCTGCTGAAGTTCCCTCGTCTGATCCTGAAATGTTAGTCTCGACAATAACAGGCAAAGAAGCGGAACGAGCAAGAACAGGAGATACTGAGTCATTTCCTGAGGGTTGTACAATATCAGGGACATTGTTTCCCCCTACAGAGTTGGACTCAGTAACTGTCTCAGGTGCAGAAGCATCATCACCGACAGTACGTACCTCAGGTTGAGTCTGTGCCTCCGTCTGAGACTCAACATTCTCCGAGGCTGGGGCTTGCTGAGGGTTGGCCTGAGGTCCATCCTGATCATCATCATCATCATCCCATCCCTTGGGAGCACTCACAAGTTTGATCTTGAATTCAGGATTCTTCAGGCTCAGTCTTGTTACCCTCTAGGTAACCCCCTCAGTGTCAGGACTCAGAACCTGTTTTCTACACACTGATGCAGTCTCATCAAACACAACATGAGGTGTTTCTTCCACACAAAGGGTCTGACAGTTATACACCCTGAAAGCTTTGCTGACTGAGGAGTATCCTAAGAAAACTCCCTCATCAGACTTGCTATCAAAGGCTTTAAGCTGGTCTTTCCCATTGTTCAGGATGAAACACTTACACCCAAAAATATGGAAATAGGAGATGCGAGGCTTCCTTTTATTCCACGTTTCATAAGGTGTCTGAGCATGTTGTTTGTTCAGCATAGATCGGTTCTGAGTGTAGCAAGCAGTGTTGATTGCTTCAGCTCAGTACTTCTTAGGCAATCCTGACTCAGCCAACATGGTCCGGGCAGCTTCCTTCAGGGTCCGGTTCCTTCTCTCAGCTACCCCATTCTGCTGAGGGATCCTGACTGCAGAAGTCCATGAGCAATACCAAGGTCAGTACAAAAATCAGTTATAATTGAGTTAATAAACTCAGTTCCCCGATCTGATATGATCCTGACGATGCTCTGACCCTGTTCAGTACTCAATTTCTTGAGTAACTCCAGAAGCTTGACCTGAGTCTCCTTCTTGTTCAGCAAGAAAATAACCCATGTGTACCTGGAATAATCATCAACAACAACAAGGGTATATTTCCTACCATTCATGCTGACAGGAGTAATCGGACCAAAGAGATCATTGTGCAGGAGCTGAAGCACTCTGTCAGTTGAGAAGGCATCTTTCTCCTTGAATGAAGCTTTGGTTTGCTTGCCTTCCTGACATGGTCCGCACACTTGGTCTTTGCTAAAAGCTTCATTAGGTAGACCATCTACAAGAGAAAGTCTAGAAATTTTGTTAATAATCTTGAAGTTTAAGTGACTCAGGCGTTTATGCCAGAGCCAATTGAGCTCAGAAGAGCTCTTAACGACCAAACAAGTTTCAGGAGAGCTTCTCTCAAAGTCAGGAAAATAGACATTGCCTCTCCTGACACCTGTAATCAGAACCTGCAGTGTAGATTTGTCCTTCACAAGGCATATGTTAGATGTAAACTCTACACTATATCCTCGGTCACAAAATTGACTGACCGAAAGCAGGTTATGTCTAAGACCCTCAACATAGGATACATTAAGCACTTTAACTGCTGAAGGGGTCCTGTCGACCGAGACCTTAGTCGCAGTCATCCTTTTTTTTTGTCATATCTTGAGCTCTAGAACTCCGATCGACTCGATTCTTCTTTCGTTGTGACCCTCTCTTCAAGCTCTTGAACATGGAATATTAATTTCTCCATTTTGCTCAACTCCAAAATTCAGACTTTTCTCGATCTTGCTCGTTTCTTCCTCATTTTGCTTGTTTTCACCTACAATCACAACTTTCTAGCCAAAAAGGGTTAAATACACAAAGTATCGCATAATAGGGTCAAATATGAACATAATATCACCAAAAGCATATAGAAATGAGTGCTAAAAACATGCAATTATGATCCTAATCAGTTATTCCATCCATTCGGTGTAATCTGGGTGATCGCTAGGTTAATATCCATTAAAAATTGGCTAATTACTGGATGCAGTGGAAGTGGGAACCCAACTTCGAGGATATCAATGTTTAATGCAGTACAACCCGGCGGGGGCCGATCTGCTCACTCACGATCACGGGAACATATAGATGAATGTCGAGCGGAATCCTATATTCATCCCGAAGAGCCGTCAAATCATCCTCTGTCAACAAACTTTTATGCTTCGTAGCAGTATATCTTGTCTTAACATACGGAACAGGAGAAATCCGAGGCCGGATGAATTGATCCTGATACCGATCCAGATATACCACCCAGTTCATCTTCTGTGCAACCCCTTCTGGAATTGTCTGTTCAAGCAATTGCTCAGAAGGTTGATAAATTCTGACTAAATCGTCCCAAATCTCCTGTTGACTTGGCCCGGGATCTCATTCTAAATCTTCACCAAAATCAGAGCCACTGTCACCCTCACGAAAATCGCCCTCTTCTGGAGCTTCATCTATCTGATCTTGGGCTCCAGAAGTCTCGCGGACAGTCTCGATGTTTTCAGTATTAAGTCCCGGAGATGGGGAACTGGTCCCAAAAACATCATGAATAACTGAGTGAATATCCGGATCAGTTTCCTCTTCAGTGTCTTCGTCTGCTAATAGCAACCTTCTCCTAGCAGGCGGAGGAGAAGCCGATTGTCCGCGTTGAGCAAGCTGTTCACGTCGAGCCACTCGCAAATCTCTATCAGAAAGCTGGGAGCGAGCAGCTCCACCTGCTCGCCCGGAGCGAGCAGCTCCTCTGCTTTGCGGGCGAGCAGCTCTTTGTTTAACCCAGCGAACAGCTTCACCTGCTCGCCTAATCTGGCGAGCAGCTCCTTCAGACTCCAGGCGAGCAGCTTCTTGAATCCAGCCGACCAGCTGCACCTGCTCGCCTAGGCAGGCGAGCAGCCCCTTCAGGATCCGGGCAAGCAGCTCCTTGAGACTCCAGGCGAGCAGCTGATTCAGTTTGCAGGCGAACAGCTTCACCTGCTCACCTGGTTTGGCGAGCAGCTCCTTGAGCTCCAATATCTGGGCGAGCAGCTCGCTCATCTCCAAGCTCAGCTGCTCGCCTTCTCTCTTGCACAGCCCGATCGCATTCACGGGACTCCGCACCGATCACCAAACTCCCCGTACCCCTGTTTCATGCCAAATTCGAGTAATCCCAGAGGTCTTGGATTGGGGATTCAACCATGGGCCTTTTTCCACGGTGGCGAACCATTGGGTGACGGCAGCGATGCCATTGTTTCCGGCAATTGAAGCTCCAAAATTAAAAAACCAAACTCACTCAGTCAAACAAGTGCAACAAGTGGCGAAAATCCTAAGACGACAAATCTCGAAATTCAAATCCAACGAAGAACCTCTTGAAGTTTAACGATTTCCGGCGGTAGGCAATATGCGACTCGGTTTTCGGTCAAGAACGGCTGAAGAACGAAAGAAAACTAAAAAGAACAGATAAATACGCACGGATATACTTATATTTTACTGAATACCGGAGACAACGAGCACAAGATCTTGAAGATAAAGATCGCCGGAATCGTCGGAAACTTGAGAAAGATGAAAGAAAATGAAGATGATTTTAGGTTTGGATATTTATAGGAAGAGAAGAAGCCCTTGCTTGCAAATACTCAGGGACCGAAGTGCAAATATTTAAAAATAAGGAAAGTGGCACACGAATTAAGGAGGAGGCAGTTCGTATTCCTCGCCTAGAGACTCGCAAAATAGGCGAGCAGCTCACCTGCTCGCCACATGAGCTAGTCGCCTACTTAAAATTCAAAATAGGCGACCAGCTAACCTGTCCGCCTAGTGAGCTGCTCGCCACTTGCTCAACTTCCCCGATTCGAACTGCTGATCGCCAATTTCAGCAATCCAAGTGTACACTAACCAAATTTATAGTGTTTTACATCATTTGGGCATAGATATGTGAGGGTACACCCTGGTATCTCTTTTTTCCTATGACCGGTTTATCCACAAGGGTGGTTTACGGCTAGGTTTTTAATGAGGCCACGGGGGTCTTTCATTATATCCATACTCCAAATGTTTGCAGGTTACAAGGAATCCTTGATTACTTCCACACCACGATGAAATGTCACAGATAGCTTGATAATTGTTATCCTCTTGAAGATTCAAACAAACATCAAGTTAGGGGGCAACTGTTGATGAAATAATCTAATCCAGATGATTAAGGAAGTAATCAGCAAAATAACGGATGACGTGTCCCAAAACAACTAATCAAGCATGATGAATATGAGCAAAATCAAAGATGATCAATACAAGAAAAGAAGAATCATTGAACTAACAAGAAATGGCCGAGCAACAGTGCCAAAAAGGAAAGGGTGAGCAGCTCACCTACCCGCCCAACCACTTGCCCAGCACACCTGCTCGCCTATTTACCCAAAATAGGCGAGCAGGTCTTACAATTCTTATAATGGGCGAGCAGCTCACCTTCTCGCCCAATGAGCTGATCGCCAGGAGTGAAGTGCTGCTCGCCTAAATTGGGAATGATCACCAAGACCTTACTTTCATCATTTTTAGTCAATTTTCTGTTGTAATTATCTTGTTTAAGCGGTTAGGGACACTTGTAAGCTTCTGAAGAAGCGTGGCAAAGTGTATGCCACCACCTGCTTGTAGAAATGCCTATAAATAGGCCCCCATTTTCATTTTAATGCAAGTTTTCTTAGCCTCAGCGAAGCTCGGCCGAAATCTTCACATAATCAAGCACTTTGCAGTTCCATTAATCTGATTTTGATCAATTGTTAGTGAAATCGCATCTAAAAGCCACATAAATGCTTCCATTGCGGAGATTTCATTAACACTAACGTCCTTCGAACTTCTCCAACGGATGCATACTTTTATCATTTTAATGAGATTTGAAAGAGAATGTGGGTTTTGGTCTGTCGATTTTTATTTTTTTGAGCTCGTCAATTTTGAATGAGAGACATTCGGCTTAAAAAATATTCTGCAACCGTTTTGCCTTCCTTCCAATGGCCTTCAGACTATTTCAACGACCTTGTACTTTCATCAATTTCTTGAGATAACACTGTTCATCTACAAAACCCACCAAAAGGCATCCAAATGTGAATACTCACCAAAGTCCTTTCGACAAAGACAATATTAATTTGAAACAAGGCTCAACGCCCTCAAATTAATATCAATTTCAATATCAAATTCGGACCAACTCCGATAAATCAACAAAGTCCTTCCAAAAGACAGCGTTAATTTGAAATAAGGCTCAACGCTCTCAAATTAACATCCAACTCCAAAATCAACTTCGAACCAGCTCTCAAAAACTCGCAAATCAAGTCAAGACTGAGTCAATACTTGAAAAGAAAAATTAGAGAATTTCATAGAGATGAGACCTAGACAATCACTTGATTTAATTCAAAAATATTCTTTGTAATTTCTTTTCACATTATTAATTAAAAGTTATTTTAATTTTGTGAAAAATTGAAGGTTACACTATCAAAATTTATTCATTTTATATCCCGTGGGACTTGTGCAATTGGAAAAACTAATGAGACCAAATTTGAAAATATCAGTGATGCAGAAATCGGCCTAGGCGGATCCCGACCCAATTTCTGCAATCGGCAATTTTAGGCGTTTTTTTGGCCTAGATGGATCTAAATTTGTATTTTTGTCTTTTTTCTTATATAAAAAAAATAGACGGCCAGAAAATGCCTGATTCCCGACTTCTACACCATTAAAACATACTCCCACCGTCTCAGCTCTTTATTCCTGTTTTTCCATTTCGGGATGTCTCAACTCTTTCTTCACACCTTAAAAAGAAAATAATTTACACTCATAAAAGTTAATAAAGTATACTTTTTATATTTTATTATTTAACTTCACACTCACATATTCCAACTTTTCCTTAATATGTGTGCCCTGATCTTTTTGAAGAAAGACCCAGGACGGAGGTAGTATAAGTTAAATAATTAAACAAATTTAAGTAGGAGTAAATAATACGGGTCTAACACTTGAAATATTACATTTAGCGAAAAACTAACGGCTGCGATCAATTTACAAATTCGTAATGTTTGAAATTAAATGTAAAAAAAAAAATCGTATGAAAATAATAATTAAATAGTTAAGACTAACTGTACTATTATATATAAAACTAAAAATATAAACATTTTATTTCTAATTCTTTGTATTATCCTATAAAATAAATAAATATTACTAAATTTATTTTAATTTATTATATTAATAATATCTACACTATTCTAAATTCTAATCGTCAATTAAACACAGCCTAAAAATCTAAAATCTTCCAAAGAAACACGTCACGTTGGCTTCAGTATTTTGGAAGACACCGACCTCGTAAAATCCAAAGGTTTGGATAAGCTCATATCTCCATCATTATTTTATCTTTCCTCGTCGTGTCCCAGAAATAGTCTGCTATTTCTGCATGTAGAATATTCTTTCATTAGATTATACGTATTTAATTTAATAAAACGCTTCTTGCCGAATAATCAAGTAACACGATACCCAGATTGGCTGCTAATATATAATCTCCTTAATTCCTCAACCTCTGGATATTTTTCGTTGACGATTAAGAAATGTTTGATATTAATCCAAAGGAAGGCAAATTTGGGCCACAAAAACAGAGCAAAAGCGATTTCAAAGTTTGTAAGTTGATTGGATCTTATTTTTTTGGTTTGAGGATAACGATTTTCTAATATCCCAGATAATTTTAATTAGAGGCCATCATTTAATTTCAATATTTGCCTTGCAAATCTTGGTGTTTTTGTCATTTTCTTGGGTTTTGTTGAGTTGGGTGGGAGGATTTGTGACATGTGTATACTTGTCTGCCCCCCACCCCCCTCTACTCTGTCTGTGACTCTGCATTTATTTTGGGCCTCAGAGAAGAGAGATGAAATGAATTTCGTATTTTATTTATGAAAGGGATTTTTGGGTACGTTTTCTTTTTCTTCGTTGCTTTGTATAGCTAGCTACAAGCTTCCACTTCTCTCTACACTCTGTTTCTCCCCTTTTCTTTGGGAGTAATTTCTAGGGATTTCACAATAATATTTGGTTTGCCTTTTCCATTTCCAGTGACGTTTCATATTCTTGCATTTAGAGCTTGACAGAATTAGTAGTAATCCTCTTTTTATTTGGGAAATTAGGCTTGTGATTTCTGTTCTCACCTTTTTTCCTCTTACAGATGTGATTGCATGCGAGAATTTCTCAAATTGAAGAAATAATCGTAGCTATGAATTCGTGCGAGTAGTCAGGTTTTAGTTTCGGTTTCAATCTGAGGTGTGGTTAATGATTATCATGTTTATTCAGATCTGGGTTCCATCTCTGTGCATCAATGTCCTTAAAACATTCTTATGCAGAATAATAAGTCACTGAGGATGGAGAATTCCTACAGCAATGGACATCTACCCGATCAGAGCCTGCAGATCATCAGGCACCCCTCGTATCAATCTTCAGGGAGATTCTCTCTGCACTGGTTCGATACACGAGTTTTCTATGTTAGGATCAGCAATTTTATGGTGGATGATTCAACCCCAGAATGCCTCACCCTCAACCACATTCCTGTCAGCCCAGACACTGTCCTTGAAGTGAATGGACAACGCTGCCCCATCGATTCCGAAGGGGTTTCCTGCATTCTTAGACGAGATAGGGTCGATAAGAAATCGGAGGAGGCCACATTTGTCAGCACAGATGGTATTAGATTCACAGGGAGTGTGAAATTTGAGGTGTTTGATAAACAGGACCTTGTCATCTCTGGGGTCTTAGAAATGTTGGGCAGCAATGGAGTTGTTGGAGAATCTCACAATTCGGTGAGAAAATGGAGTATGAATTGTGAATCAGTGATTAGTACTGGTACTGGTTTTCTGAAAGGGAAACACATGAAGGCTTCCGAATCTTCGTCTCCTACTATTGAAGTTTATGTGGCAGGTTGCTTCTCAGGGACTCCCATCATATTAACCAAGACTTTGCAACTTAGTCCCCGAAAGAAGCACAGGAAGGGCATGCTAGATTCGATTCCGGAGAATGGTGCTTCCGAATCCCATGAAGATGTTGCTCCTGGGCATGATTTGCAGGTAATATGAAGTTAGATATCCATTGTTTCTTCTGATATGTGCAACATGCATTGTTTTGCCAGTGCACAACTAATACTGTTTGATGGATATATCTAATATTGTTTAGTGAAAACAGCTAATACAGACCAATTAATACCTCTACGTAAAACAACTAGTACCATTTAAAATGCGAGTTAGTTACTGGTTCAACTAGTGCATATAAGGATTTGTCTTCGTTGCAGATTCTGAAGAGTATTAGATTTATTAATTGCTAATATCAGATGTATTTTCCCTGTTACAATGATGTCTACTGAACTTTAGGGCTTAAGTTCTAGATTACTGATAATAACTCAAAAGTTAAATTGATTCACAATTCTGTCATAATTGAAGGAAGTTCGTTTTGGTACAGACACGTCTCTTGTATCTTTTGTTTGATTCCTAGAAAGAACCACTCCTAATCATGAAATTTGATTAGTAACACTTTAATAGTTGCATCTGATTAAATGAACACCTCCTTCATATCAAACTTAGCCTCCTCAACTGTAACCATAATAAAGCGCTTCTACACAAGTTTTATACTTCTAATCATTCTTTATCCTATGGTACTTGATTTGTCTGGATAAGTTTCCAATTCCATAAAACAAATTGTAATTGTATGAGTGCTTGGGATTGATCTTATCCTCCACTATTGATCTTTGCTTGCTTCCTTTACCGAAACATGTTCCGTTGCAACAAAATGTCCATTTCAATTGGGACTAAATCTAGACCAGCTGTAACAGTAGAACCTTATCCTCAACATCTCATGAGGTATGGGCAGGCACATATATTAAAGAGATAGAGTGATCTTTTCATTTTAATTGTCTCATATGTTATCCATTAGCTGCTCAAAAGTGACATGCATGATGGGCCATCACCACAAATTCTAGGTAGGTAGCCTCAATCTGGGGGCCCACTCTCTCTTGGGCCTTTGAAACTTCTTGGTGCCAAAATTAGGTTTTAGATATTCTCAGGGCATCTGCACTGGTGTTCTTTCACGGAGTCCATATATTTCTCACACAAACACCCATTCGGGCGTGAATTTATTATCATGATATTTTTAAATTTTTTTTTAAATATATCATAGTGTTCTACAATTTTTATACTTTTCTTGGTAAGTTGGCATTCCCGTGACATCTTTTCTGGAAAACCTGTACCCATCATAAATGGAGATGCAGCATATCTGATGCTCATGACCCTATTTTCTCAACAAAGGATGTTCTAGCTTTGTTTGCACTCATTTTTTTTCTTTAGATGTCGTAATATGTATGTAACTTTGAAGCTAAATGAAATAGTCCCACAGGGGAAACAAAGTGTTACTTATGAAAGTGATGGCTGTCTTTGATTACGCCATGCATCACAGATCAGATAACCTGCTTAATTAATTATTGAAATGAGATCATGATAAATTAAGTTGGCTATCCAACAATGTTAAATTATAGATATTAAGTTGGCTATCCAACAATGATAAATTATAGATATTTCTGGCTCTGACTGGAAGTTTGATCACCAAACATGATTTGCAGTCGCTCAAATATTCCGCTGGATATATCCTGTGTTGTAATTAATAAAACATCTCCTGTCTTCACATTGTCTTCGTGTATTTATTTACTATAAATCTTGATACAGATTATCTTTTTAGCCTTTTCAGCTCCTGTGTTGTAATTAATAAAAGCATTTCCGTCTTCACATTGTCTTCATGTATTTATTTACTATACATCTCAATACAGATTGTTTTTTAGCCTTTTCAGCTCTCAGAATACAACAGATATAAACCAGAAAGCGAGCAAGATTATGACATGTTCTGGAGACAAACAGAGTTCATCGAAGGTGAAGATGGGGAGCTTTCGTGGTTCAATGCTGGGGTCAGAGTGGGCGTTGGAATCGGCCTTGGAATATGCCTGGGAGTGGGGATTGGAGTTGGTTTGCTGGTTCGTACTTACCAGGGCACCACCCGGACCTTCAAGAGACGCCTTATGTAGTGGGTATTCTCATATCTCTCTTCTCATTTAGAAGAGCACAAGCAATTTTATTGCAAAGTAACGTGGTCGGAATTTTCTTAATTTTGAACTTTTAACTATGTCGCTGAAAATATAGAAATAATGATAATAATAATAATTCCAGAGAGTGAATATTCTTCTTGGTGTGAGAGTGATTTTTGTTTAATAGGAATAGGAGAGTGAGTGATGGATATTCAGTGGACAGATGTTGTAGACTCCGCCTCTCTGTAAATAATGAGCATTTTAACATTGGGCAAAATACCGAGTATGGGTGCGTGAAGAGCTGTTAAAATAAACGAGCAGCTCGTGAGCTCGGCTCGACTCGGCTCGTTAAGGCTTGACTCGACTCGACTCGATATGTTAAACGAGCCGAGCCGAGCCTAAAAAAATACTTGTTTGCTTAACGAGCTCGGCTCAGCTCGACTCGGTAGGCTCGAAAAATAGAGATTATTTTATAAATATTATATAATTTAGGGTATAAAATATTAATATTTTACATAATAATACAATTCATATTCTCAAATCACTCATACTGGTGAATTGGTGATAGTTTTAGCTTTATTGTTGTTAAAATAAACGAGCTGCTCGTGAGCTCGGCTCGACTCGGCTCGTTAAGGGCTCGACTCTACTCGACTCGAAGTGTTAAACGAGCCGAGCTGAGCTCAAAAAAATACTCGTTTACTTAACGAGTTAGGCTCGGCTCGACTCGATAAGTTTAACGTGCCGAGTCGAGCCTGGCACTACTCGGGCTCGCTCGGCTCGTATAACAGCTCTATGCGTGAGGTTTCTTTTGAACTCAATTTCACCTGAGAAAAAAATAAAGAAGGGTACACTTTACCTTTAAATTGCAAAGAGGGATAAATGTGTAAAAGTTATAATAAATACATACCCGAAAACACCAAAAAACACACTTAGAATGAGTGTGTAAATATTCTAAAAATTGTATACTTGCCCCTCTTTGTAATAAATTTTAAAAATTGTTTCTCTTTGTAACTGTTCTATTTTATATAAATTTGTATTGTTGTTATATATAATTGTTATTAAAGTTATTTATATATATTATCAGTATTATAGAATATACATAATTTTTTAATGGTTATAGTTTATATGCATAATACTAATACTGAGTGATAGTATATATATAATAGGATAATCTATAAAATTAAGTTTATTGGGAATTTCGGGTCATGCAAATTTTTATCTAAATTTTTTTATCTGAAATTGATTTTTTTTAACTTTGTTATCCAAGTTTGTATGCATCAGATCGCATAATTACGGGTGTGAACAAGATACAAGTGACTAAATTTTTGTATGTATCAGATGTATTGTATTGTGTAATTTAATAGTATTATTTTTTATGGGACAGTGTTAATAGTCCAAATTCTGAATATTCAGATTTTGACATTTGGGCAATTATAATTTTGAGTGACAATCAAAATGTCTCAAGTATTCTCTAACTAAGATCAGAGGCGGTTTCATCAATTCAAATTCAGAAGGTCTCTCTCCTTTTTCTAAATTTATATTTTTAAGCTATTTATATTATTTAATATTTGTAATTATTATATTAAAAAAAATTCATCGAATCCAATCTATTCTTGGATTCATTTTAAAATGTTGTACATTTTAGCATTCAATATTTCTTCAAAAAAAAAAAAGTCTGTCTCAAAAAAATAGTGAAGAAATATTACGTAGTCTTCAAAGGAGTATGAGTAGGGATCTATAGGAGTTCGTGTGAATGTTCTTCATATGTACTCGAATTAAAAGAAAATTAATACAAATCTTTTGAGACGGAAGATGAAGCAATTAATGTATAATTTGTATTGTTCATGAAGATAATGGTTGATTCAACTCCATTAATAAATGAAGTCTCGGTGAGCATGAGAAGTCAAATGGTTTTTATGATGAAACAACAAGGGTTAATGTACACTTGAAGGTAGCTTGATAG
This sequence comes from Prunella vulgaris, assembly GCA_026898435.1. Classification (NCBI taxonomy): domain Eukaryota; kingdom Viridiplantae; phylum Streptophyta; class Magnoliopsida; order Lamiales; family Lamiaceae; genus Prunella; species Prunella vulgaris. The sequence continues at coordinate 593,029 of JAPKLY010000189.1, forward strand.
TCTTGAAGAGGAGAGATGAAAGGTAGAGTGAAATCCTACCGGGCGTGCCAAATTTGTGATAACAATTTTTGTGTAAAAAAATATTTATTAACACTTGAAATGATATACTCCCTCTATCCCATAGAAATTTGCACAATTTTTTTATTGGAACGTCCCACATAAATTTGCACACTACCAAAAAAGGAAATATTGATTTACGTGCACACTCACAAACCTTTACACATATTCACCCATATACCACTACTTTATATATAAAACAATTTTTCTTAAAAAATGTACCGTCTCGTAGGGTGCAAATATCTACGGGACGGAGGGAGTACTAGTTATTTTCTTGAATTTTGGGTTCTTCTCTCTAACTTGTCCTCTGATTCCCCTCTTTGACTGGCTTGACTTTGACTTTGACTTGACTTTGACTTGAAACGTTTGATCCAAATTTGATTTTATAAAGAACATTTTGAATTTTATGAAGAACGATCTTCAAATTTTCAAGTTTGAATTTGGCTAAAAACACTTGATATGAGGGATTTGACCCCTTACTCTTGAATTGAAGTGCGTTTGTGGTTGAACTTGGCGAAGAACGGTTTGAAGACGGCGATAAACACTTATTGTCTTCGAGTTGTTTTTGTACTGAAAACGTCTTATCAGAGGGATTCACACCTTGATTCTGGATCAAACTCTGTTTCTGGTTGAATTTGATGAAGAACGCTCGAATATGACGAAGAACGGTTGAAGATCTTTGAGGCGTTCTTCAAGAAAAATGTTGGATCGGAGGGGTGGAGGCCCTTTGTCTAGGATTGAATGTTGTTTCTTGCTTGATTTGATGAAGAACGGCTCGAATTTCGAAGAACATCTTCAGATTTGATGAAGAACTCTTTGAATCTTCGAAGAACTTGATCGATGGTCTTCTTAGCTCGCAAGTTGCTCATCGAGAGGATATTGCTGCTGCTCGATCGTCTTTGCTTGTCTTCGATGATTTTCGATATGTGAAATGCATGAACTTGACCCCTATTTATAGGGTGGAGAGGTGAAGACCTTCCTAATTCGCGCTGACACGTGGCGCAATCTGGTTTGCTGATGCTGATTTAATTGGCAGCATTTATGAATCGACCAAATTTAGTTTGATTGATTTCCACCGTCTTTTTTATTTACGAAACATTTATGATTTCACATAAATAGGGCAAAGCAGCCATTTATTGCCATTTACAAGCGCCGGGAGACTCATAATTTAATAACGACTTATATTGTGTACAATAAATATCATTTTTTACTATTTAATTTGGTAAATCCTCAAAATTAAAATAGTAACATATCTTGATATTTATTTAATTTATACACGTGTCATTATTTAATTGGGTGTAATTTTTATATGCTTACAACTAGAGCTGTCAAAACGGGCCGGCGGGGCGGGGCGGGCCTAAACCCGCAAAAGCCCGCATTTTGGTGGGGCGGGGCGACGCGGGCTGAAAATATGGCGGGCCGCAAAAACTCCAACCCAACCCATTTAATGGCGGGCTGCGGGTTTTAGCTGGCCATCCCAATTTTTTTCCTTTTTTAAAAAAAATATTATGAACAAATATTTCAATTAAATTGATTAAATAAAATTGTAACATAATAAATGTGTAACTAAAATCTCGCCACGAGAATCACAAATCTCATAAAATAAAGTTTGTCAAATATATTACAAATCTCATAAAATAAAGTTCACAAAATAAATCAATAATGTTAAGACATAAACTTAGCGCAAACCATAAAGTCTCTCAAAATTTATCAATCATTACATCATAAAAATCATTTTGGCAGCGACAATTAACTACGAAAGAGAGCCGGAGGACTACGTGAAGGGACACCATTGTTTAACTATGGCAACATCGGTTTGAAACTTAGTTACTAGTTTTATTTTTTTTGTGAGAGGAGCACAATAATTTGTTATTTTGTTTGGAAATAATTAATAAAATGTATAATAAAAAATTTAAATTTAAAAATTAATTAAAATAGCATATAATATGTATATATTAATGTGTACATATACATATATAATATATATGCACTGGCGGGCTGGCCCGCCCCAACCCGCGGCCCTACCCGTCATACCCGCAACCCAAACGGGTCAGCCCGTCTAGGCCCGCCTCTATACGGGCTTAGAAATGTTTGGCCCAACCCTCATTTTATTATGGCGGGGCGGACTGGCCCAACGGGCCCAACCCATTTTGACGGCTCTACTTACAACTGCCATTCAAGCATTTGGTCAAATAATATCATAATCTTATCTAATTAAATATATTTTCTTAATCTTAAAAAATATTTATGAAATAACATTTTGAATTTGCGTTCAAATAAGATTTTGGAATGGATCCATTTTTCCGTAATTTCTGCAGATCAATTTTCCGTAATTTCTGCAGATCAATTTTCATATCTTAATTACAAAATTACTGCATCTTTTATTTCAACCGAATCAATTAGCGTCCATCTCTCTATTAAGAGCAACACTTGCGTACAAATTTCTACCGTAGAAATATTTATTTTTGAAAAATTTGAGGATCTAAATCGGGTCGGGTCAGATTTGGACATTTTTTTCCAAAATTCGCGCAACTTGTAGCTCTAGGTTTTTTCGCTCCCAGGTATACTACAGCTTGGGCAAAGACGTGTTACAATTAGCCAAAATATGTGTTACAAATTCTTAAAAAATTAATTTTTTGTACTTTTAAAGTAACTATAAAGAAAATATGTATTTCTGCAAGTATAAATATGTGTTACTTAATTTATTTTTTATTCTCTTTGTTGATTTATGTTAATAATATACTTTTTTCGCTCTCAGGTATGTTACAATTTGGACAAAGGCATGTTACAATTAGGCAAAATATGTGTTACAAATTCTTAAAAAATTAATTTTTTGTACTTTTCAATTAACTATAAAGAAAATATGTAATTCTGCAAGTATAAATATGTGTTACTTAATTTATTTTTTATTCTCTTTGTTGATTTATGTCGATTTATGTTAATAATATATTTTTTCGCTCACAGATATGTTACAATTTGGGCAAAGGCGTGTTACAATTAGGCAAAATCTGTGTTACAAATTCTTAAAAAATTAATTTTTTGTACTTTTCAAGTAACTATAAAGAAAATATGTATTTCTGCAAGTATAAATATGTGTTACTTAATTTATTTTTTATTCTCTTTGTTGATTTATGTTAATAACATGTTATTCATGTACTTAATACATCATTTAATACCTTATATATGTTATATAAAATATAATATATATTTTTATAAGGATAAATAAATGTGTGTGCATACAGTAACACACATTTGATCTTGCAGTAACACACATTTACTCTAATTGTAACATACATTTGTAGTAAAACACATTTACTGTAATTGTAACACACATTTACTCTAGATGTAACACACATTTGCAGTAACACAAATTTACTCCAATTATAACATAAATTTGCAGTAATACATATTTACTCTAATTGTAACACATATTTCCACAATTTGTGTTATTATATGAACATATATGTGTTACTATAGGATAAAATGTATTTTTATTAAGAATAAATATGTGTTACACATACAATGTAACATATACATGTGTTACATTGCATGAAAAATATTTACTTCTACAAAAATAAATGAATATGTGTAGAAAACAACATTTAATTTGGTTGTAACACACATTTTACCTTAAAGTAACATGCATTTGCCTCAACTGTAACATACCTGGGAGCGAAAATCACAAGCTGTGCGAATTTTAGAAAAAAATACTCAAATTCGACCCGACCCGGTTTAGACCGCGAATTTTTAAAAATGGATATTTCTACGGATCTTAGATCCGTAGAAATTTGTATATAAGTGTTTGTCCTCTATTAATTTCAATATAATATATTCCTTTTATGGAGTTTTTTTCTAATAATTTTTCAATGAATACTTGATGAGTAATCTAATCATCGGTGTGGATTTCTGCAAGACAATAAATTTTGATTTTGTATTCAAATAGGATTTTAGAGATGATCCGTTTACCCCTCATTTCCGCCTATTAGTTTTCATTCATTTCTCCTTTTAAATTCACGTCCAAACAGGGGCGGAACCAAAGTTATTTTGTGAGGGGGCCAAAAAATAAATATCTATTCATAATTAATAAAAAATTGAACAAACTAAAGATTATTATATGACAGACTAATAAACAATTATATATTTAAAATAATTATAAGATAAAATTTTAATAAAATAAAATCAGTGCAAAAATATGTGATTGTATAACAATGTCATTCAAAAGATGATGATGATAGACAATAATTGCATCGAAATTTTAAACAATGTATAGTTGACAAAAATTCATTATAATTTTAATGATATGTGTTGTACAATATGAGAGATGATACTCTTATTCTACTATTTTTCATTGATAAAATTGAGTAAAAAATATTTTAGATGAGAAAAATTTTACCAACAACAAAAAATTAATTTTTTTTTGAAAAATATTGTTGATAGAATTTACTAATCGTGTTTGTTTATGTGGCTTTATATCGGATTAATTCTACCAAACAATAATCTTATGATTTGTGTCCTTGGATATAATATGAAGAGGGAGAGTAGAGAGTATAGAGAGAGAAATATTGTAGTAAGGATTATATTGATTGCATGAAATGTGAGAATTGGAAAGTTGTGTGAATAGTACAAGAGAGGTCTTATTTATAGGTGTGCGAGTGTGAGACGGCACCTTACGAGCCTACGTGGCTTCCGGTGTTGACGAGGGTTCCATACCCTCGTCTTGGTCTCCCACACTGCTCCCCATGTCATGCCTCGTCCTACTACTATGCCTTAGACTAGATGGGCCTCATTAAAAACCTCGCCGTAAACCACCCTTGTGGATAAATCGGACGGAGGGAAAAAGAGCACACCATCGGGGTCCTATTGACTAACAGGCGAGCTCGGAGGTGGGCTTCAGTGGTTTGGGTGGTTGGCCAGCGCCCTGCGAAGATGGACCTCGGCGAGGTCTTCAAGGGGACAGGAGGCGGGCTCGGGGTGAGCTCCAGAATCTTCACGGGGATAGAAGCGAGCTCTTTTGGGCGAGCTATGCAGATATGCCGCCCACATGCGGACGAACTCCGCACTTCCGCGGATCTAGATGAGTCCCGGCGACCTGCCAAGCCTTTCGTAATTATCCGCATGTCAATAGTATTAGTTCGCCAGATCAACAAATATAAAAGAAAAAAAGAAATCAAATGAGAGAATAAATAAATTTAAATAAAATTGAAAGAATTAAATCATATTATATATGATATATCATATTTTCATTAATTATTTTTATTTGGACCAATTTTCATTAGCACAAATCTCAGTACTATTCTTCACAGGTTCACTAATTATAACATTTATTTATAATAATATATATACATATATGCATACATGATTAGAAAAAAAAAAATTGAGGGGGGCCATGGCCACCCCCAATGCATGCATAGTTCCGCCCCTGCGTCCAAATCTCCACAATTTAAGTTGGAAATTATTATAATGAATTACAACATTGATAGATTGATACTAATATGCATGTTCACAATTTAAGTTGAGAATTAATTAATGTAAGAGTAGTTCTGCTGTGGAACCGGGTGCATGTCATGCACCCCTAATTGGGCTTAATTTTGGAATTCAATTTTGACCAGCCCATGTAATTAAAATTTCACAGATCTTATAATAAAACGAGTCAGACCCGTTTTTAACCTAATTAAAAGTTCGCGTGAACGAAAAAACTTGAAGAACATTGCTGGGTTTTTTCAATCAAAAAGAAGATACATAATCAAGCACGACATTATGGACGATCCAACTGAAAACTTCGATTCAACAGGTATTTTAATAGAAATCCTTCAAAAATTTATGCAAAAAATCGTATTATAATAATTTTCTAAAAATATTTTACGCACAGAAGATCTCTATACAATTCAAGTTAGAGATGATGAAGAAGAAGAAATAGAAGAACATCAAACAGATGAACAACATGAGCAAAAATAAATTTTGCATCATCAATGTTGAAGAAACAGAACCAATTAATGTGGAAGAAGGTACGATAATAAATATTTCTTCAGTTATTATTTCAATAATATGTGAGGTATTATTAAATATAATATAGGTATTCAAATTAAACTCTTCGGGTATTAATATAGAAATCTTCAGGTATTAATTTAGAACTCTTTGGGTATTAATATAGAAATCTTCGGGTATTAATATAGAAATCTTTGGGTATTAATATTGAACTCTTTGGGTATTAATATAGAAACCTTCGGGTATTAATTTAGAACTCTTTCGGTATTATCAAATATTATTGAGGTATTAGTAAAGAATAAATCAGAAACTCTTACAATATGTAATACATTTGATTAATAAATTATTTTCTATGTTATTTTACTCACAGCAGATGATCTCTACACAATTCAACTTAGAGATGAAGAAGAAGAAGAAATAGAAGAACATGAAACAGAAGAACAATATGATCAAATAGAAAATTGCATCATCAATTTGGAAGAACCAGACCCTATTAATGAAGAAGGTACATTTATGAATATTTCTTCACTTACTATTTAAATAATATATGGGTATTATTGAATATAATATAGGTATTCACATTAAACTCTTAAGGTATTCACATTAAACTCTTCAGGTATTAATATAGTATTCTTTGGGTATTAATATAGAACTCTTCAGGTATTAATATAGAACTCTTCAAGTATTATGAAATATTATTGAAGTATTAGTAATGAATAAATCAAAAACTCTTACAGGTTTTATACATTGGATTAATCAAATGTTTCTTATGTTATTATAGTACATTATATTATTTTGTTACATTGACTGATATGTATTTTGACATAAATCAGAATCTAGTGCTAATTGCCGTGATATAAGAGGTTCTTTGATTGGACTGGAGAAAGATACAGTTGATCAAATGTATAAATTGTACTGCATGCATGCACGTTCTTTGGGATTTAGTGTGAGAAAATCAACAAACAGATATTCTGCACTTGACAAAAGTATATTATTAGCAAAGAAGTTTGTGTGTTCTTGTTCAGGGTTAAGAAAAAATGATACTGGTTCAAACACTGGAATATCAGTGAAAAAAAAAGTATTGGAATTACAAGAACAGAGTGCAAGGCTAGGATTCTAATCAGAAGAAATAATCATGGAAAATATGTAGTTGTCCACCATGATATGGAACATAATCATGTCTTGACTTGAATAGAGTGGGGTCATTTACATTGCTCAGAAAGAAAAATTACATTAGAAAAAAGCAAGGTTGTAGAGGATATGGTATCATCCGGAATGAGAGCTATTGATTCATATAGATATATGGCGCATGAGGTTGGAGGAGAAGAAAATTTGGGCCACACAATGAAAGACCATTACAATCTGGTGAATAAACTGAAAATGCAATAAGTTAGAGGATGAGATGCTAGTAATTTAATTGATATTATGGAGAAACAAGAATCTGAAGAAAAGAGTTTTTTCTACAAGATCAGATTAAATGAAGATGGAAGACTCTCGAGTATATTTCGGAGAGACTCATTGATGATGGAAGATTATGAAATATACGGGGATGTAATGGTTTTCGACACAACATACAGAACAAATAAGTACAACTTGATTTGTGCTCCTTTTGTTGGAATAAACAATCACTGGAAGAATGTCATGTTTGGTTGTGCATTTATATCCGATGAGAAGACAAAAACTTTTGAGTGGCTTTTTCAAATGTTCAAGAAATCAATGAGGTATAAAAGCCCAAAAATAATATTCACTGACCAAGATTTGACAATAGCAAATGCACTCGAAAAGGTATGAAAATATATGTGTTAGTTATTAGAGAAATTATACATTTTTAATTCTGAGATATACATATCTGCTCTTAGGGTATTATAGAGAAAACTTGTTTGCCTAAAATGTGTTACACGCAAGTGCACATGATCGTAGTAGGAGTAGCAAGGTAACCAAGTTTAATATCGAACACAGGGAGATGGGAGATTGCTAAGTATGATTGTTGTCTTAAATTCAAAATTCAAATAAGCAATAAAAGGGAATGGTTTCTTATCTACTAAGCTTGTCAAGAATAGTAAACTACCTATCACCTTTTTGCAATAGTGAGCAAGTGTTGGAGAACATGCATTAGTGTATTATCCTATGTTTCATATGGTGTTCATATCACTTAATCATGCAATGATCAATTGGATAATCAATTAGGCAATGCCTCATTAAGGTGCATAGGTTTCCCTAATTACACTATAAAGCTCTAATTGTATTGCCTATTCACTAAGAGCAACTCTCATTGTCCTAGGAATTTCATCAAACACCTAGCATGCATGGCCTTATAATAAGAATATTAAGGGAAAGCTTCAATGCTACTATCTTGCTAAATCCCTAATGGCCCAATCAATAAATTAAACATACCAAGTATTCATACATATCATCAATGTAGAGAATCAATCATCCAACATCTCATAACAATCATAAGATCAACAATAGCACCATATTACTTCAAAGGAATCATACACTAATGCATAAGAGAATTAGCCCATGAATAATTTGATATGAAAAGCTACAATTAAGCTAACTACAATCATCATATCAATGAAAATGAATAGAAATTGCAAAATCTTACCTATTACAAGAGAAATGGGAAAGCTACTCACTACCTTGAAAATCTACCAAACAATCCACCAATAGAAATTACAATTCAATCGGTCAAAACGAAGCTCTTAATGTCACGAGACTGCAGGAACAAATGGATCATCAATCCGTGCGGTAGATCAAAAGTAATCGACAAAATCGTGTGAAGAAATCTAATGAACCCAAATGGAAACTTCCCCTAACTTCTAAGAATCTAAGAGAATGAATTGGAAAGTGAGAGAATGTCCTTGGAAATCTGAGATTGAAGTACTTATAGTACCCTCCATGCATTTACCAAGATACCCTTCATTTAAACGCGTAAAAGATGATTTTACCCCTGAAAATCTGAAAATCTGCCATGTCGCGAGACCAAAGCCCTCTCCTGTCGACCATGGTCGACATCCGGCTCGCATGCCGCGCGAGCCTGAATATGGCCGCTCGACCAAAGGGGTTTCGGTGTCGACCAAGTGGTTCGGCTGTCGACCAAGAGTATTTTCGTACCGATCGATCTTCGACTTCTCGTTTTCATTATATCTTGAGTTCTAGAGCTCCGATTGACTCGATTCTTTTTTCGTTGTGACCCTCTCTTGGAACTCTTCGACATGGTATATCCATTGCACCAATTGGCTTGACTCCAGAAATCCAGATTTTTATCACACTTGCTCGTTTCTTCCTCATTTTGCTCGTTTTCACCTACTATCACAACTTTCTATCCAAAAAGGGTTAAATGCACAATATATATCATTTTAGGGTCAAATATTAACATAAGCACATCAAAACCATATAGAAATGGATGCAAAAAGATGCAATTATGACCCTAATCAATCATCAATGCTAAAGTCAACAACATAGAGAGAAACATTAAGTGCAACATGAAAATAAAAACAGTTAACACTTGAAAGAAAGGTTAAATTATTGATGTTGTATCAATCAAAGTAACATTGGCGATAACACCAACATCAACACTATATAAAGTAGTTGTTTGGAATGAGCACCTTCCATTACCCATGATTGGAGATTTGAGATAATTAATTATTAAGAAGTTTTGATCGTTAAGGTATGAAAGAGCAAATGTGAAGTTGACATTTATCGTACTTTCTTATTGTAGCAATGAAAAAATGCCTGATAAGTGCAAATCATGTGTGAAGAAACAAACAAAGTTCTTTATATACTGGCCAAGATTGGGTTGAAAGAACTAATAATAAAATCCAATAGCAACAAGTTGATTCTCGAGATATTATAGAGCTTATAAATTTAAAGTGTTAATGTTAGAATTATACTTATGTGAGAAAAAAGAAAAAGAATTCAGATTGATTAAGAGCTTTAGTTTGGAAATATATGTCTAAGCTATAGGTGAGCTTGCAATATCATCCTTATATATTTTTACAAGTGAGTGCATAAAGACACAATTTGTAGTTTCTTAAAATATTGGAATACAAGTCTATTATGTTTAGCCTTAATAATGTGTGTTACTATCATGTCCATGAAAAAAAGTCTCTTAGTACCATATATTTAAAGAATCTTGTAGTAGAAAGGGAAAAATAAAGTTGTAGGATTGTCGTTAACAATAAAAAAAATAGAGTAATTCATTTTCTATGTTGGTCAACAAGGTGATGGAAATACTAATGGGTAACTTGCTGAACAACATGAGCGCCCCCAAGGTATGCCAGAGTATAGAAACATATGTTATTAATAAACAATGATTTTCATTTATGTTCGTGTTAAGGAAATCACTTTCATATTTTTTTTACTTGTAGTTGAAGTCTTTGTACAACCTAAAACTAGAGGTTATACTTATATGCCTTGCATTTAGGCTATAAGTTCTAAGCACTCAAACATTCAGCCTCTAAAAGTAGAATTTGACAAGTTTAAAAATCCATATGTTCTGATAAAAGAAACTATGTTGAATTCTTGGGATCCATAGTCAGAAATGGAAACTTAGCTCCATTAAATTTTAATGGTTGACATAAGATACCTGCAACTTTGAAAAAGACATACTGGACAAGGTTATGTTAATAATTTATAAAATTGAAGTTTATCTAAATTATTGCTTAGTTGTTACACCATCTTACATGTTCAAATATGTTATTGCAAAGGAGCTTTGTTGTTCCTTTTGGAAATGATAAATTTATTTTACAAGCTTTGAGTAAAGTTGGAAGGCTTACAAATGTAGAATTAAAACACAATTCGTTGATCCAAACTTGACTACAGAAGAAAACTTGCGTAGGAGGCTGATGCTCATGATGAGAGATTGAAAGAACAATGGAAGTCCCTCGTAGAATATTGGTGTAGCGAAGAGTCGAAGCTGGTCTTCTTGTATTTTTTGTTCATTACATGTTGTTTTAATATTTTACCTTTTAAAACTTGACTTTGTTGTAACTAGTGAAAAAAATAAAGAAAATAGATCAATGAAGAAAATGCAGCATATTACACGAAAAAAATTTGCTCATGTCTATGAAATGCCCAAGGTAACTTACCTTTCATTTGCAAACCTCTTGATATTTTATATAATGATGATTGATAAAATAATTTTTTTTCTTATGGGAAGAAGGTTTACGCATATTGGGATAGAAGAAAATAATTTGAAAAAAGAGAAGCTGAGAATAAGTGATTTGAGTAGAGAAGAAATTTTCTGAAAGTGCTACTTGCAAGATAGTAATACATCAAATCCAGAAGTTGCAAATGCATAGGTGAAATATTTTTTCTTACTTATCTAATTTTTTATAACAATATTAAATGTATTTATTCTATTGTGATAATTTTATTATATAAAATTTGTATATAGGAAAAAATACAACAATGGAAAAGCCAACTACCACCCAGCACACGAGATATAGGTCCAAATGATATATATTCTCAAGTCTTAGATGAAAATAAAGGTGGACGAGTGTGCATGTATGGATATTAAATAACTATAAAGAATGTATATGGTGTTCATTCACTTGGCCACGATGATATCCAAGACACTTTTATTGAAAAAGAAAGATTGACAGAAGAACTTGAAGAGAAGAACAAGTTAATTGAAAGATTGTTGAGAAATGATTATCTAAAAACACATTCAAGTGTCTATTTTATGAATACATCGTCAATCTCCCTCAATTTTACACCAGACTATTTTTCGGGGACCTCTAGTTTCAGTTCTCACCCTTGCAAGTACATATCACTCTGACAAAAAAATTGATTTCTATACTTAACAATATTACATAAATGTCTTCTCTGTATCGTACCATATTTAATTCTTGTGAATTATTAAGGGTCCTTTTATTCTAGTTATATGTAATTGTGAACATCTGAGTTTTCTGGGGAGTTAAAAAAAAGTGGAATCTTATGTTATCATCCGATAAAGCTACTGAATTATATCAATCTTCGTTCATGAAATGTAGATTATGTTGGCAACATGACTTTACACAATTGAAATATAAAATAGTGGTCAAGTTAGTTCATATGTTGTTTTCATTGTTTTATTCCTCTGTTGACTTTTGTAATTATTTTTAAATCTTATTGATATATATATATATATATATATATTATTCTGTTTACTGAATATCAGACATTTAGGATCATTTTGATTACTTTGCCAATAAATTTTTGCCCTTTCGTTGAATATTAGTCTCTTTAGGGCAATCTTGTTATTGTTGTGTATAATTTCTCATCTTATTTATTAGATATCAATCCCTTTAAGATTTGTACTTTATTATACTTTATTAGAGAAGCTAATTCATCGATTGTTTAAAGAATAACAAATTTTTTTTCATATGTTGGAGTAAAGGTCCTTCTGAAATGCGTGTTTGCTCAAGGCAATGTTGCAAAAGGTATTGTTGAAAGTTTAAATCCAACTAAACATGTTGAAAACAAAAAATTATTAGGACATGAGTGGTGTGAAGTGAAAGTTAATGTGACAATTAAGTATGATTAACCATTAGTCTGAATATATGGAGCTATCGAAGTTGTTGGAGAGGCTATAGGTCGCCTCTCGTGAACTATCTGAGCTTGGCATTCGAGTTGAAGTATCTTTTCGACTGCCGCTTGTATATCGCGTTCCTTTAGTATGTCCCCATCCTTTTTTCTATTAACAAGTGAAGATTGAGTAGTCTTGCGTGATCATCGGTCCATACTATTGATTGGTAAATGCGGAAGTTAGAGACCGCGACTTCATCTGTAATAACAGCCTCACCTTTCAATACTTGGGCGAATGGGGTTTCTCATGATGATGAGCGGTAGGTCATTTGGTAGATCCATAATATGCCAGGGAGCTCACTCGCCCATCATCCTGTCTTCTCTTCTGGCCTTGTCTTGAAAGTGTACTTGATTATCTTTGTTTATCGCTTCGATTTGGCCATTAGATTGAGTATGGTATGGAGTTGAAAATAACTTGTATATTTTATGTTCCTTGAAGAATGCACGATCACCCCCTTTGAATTGTTTGTCATTATCGGATATGATTGCTTGAGGGAAACTGAAATAGCAGATGATATTCCTCCATATAAATACATCTAAACGCTTCGCTCTTTCTGCGAATGCCATCTCTAGCCCATTTGTTGGGAAATGATTAATGAAATGTTTTGATAAATTCCCAAAGACTCCCCTGATAAGCTAAAGAGTTGTAAGACTTAAAATAATAGTCTAACTGTTAGGAGGCTATGTCAAAAACTTAGAAAAACTAAGTTGTAAAAAAAAAAATCAGGCTACCATAGATAGAACTAGCCTGATATAGATCAGACTAGCCTGATGAAGAGTTAGGAAATACACCCACCTCTGAAGAAAAACACCCCAGAAGACTGAGTAAAGGTGACATGTGGAACTCCCCTGAGAAGAACAAGTCTGATACATTTAATACACTTCAGTATTAATGAGGGTAGTTGCAACACATAAAAGAAGTGATAAATGCAACAAATGGAATGTTCTAAGTCACCTGATGAAAAGACAGAAGACTTCAATATAACCGTTTGGCTGGACTGAAGAACAATTAAAGACAGACCAACGAGAAGTTGTCACCTATATACGGATCTGACACAAAAGACTGACCTGTCAGTACCAGGTTCAGAAACAACCAACAACCTAGGAAGGCACACTTTTCAATTGCGGCTGCATTAACTCTAAGCAGGCATTTAATGAGCTCTCAACCATTAATGCTTAAGAGTTGACTATCCAAAATCTGAAGAAGATCTTGAAGAACGTTGGACTACAACAATTAACATATTTGACCATTTCATAATCTGAGAAAGATTTTGAAGAACGTTGGACTACCAAAATAGCTTAATTTGAAACTATCTCTCCAACGAATAGTCTTTCAAATTAAGTCTATAAATACAACAGTTGAAGAAGAAGCTAAGTACGGGAAACTATCAAGTTCATCTGAATTTCTAAAGCTCTCCAAAGTTCACCTCAATCCTCAAGCACTCGAAATCACACTAGTTTCCCAAGTGCTTATATTGTTTAGAGCTCAACTCTGTAATCAGGCTTACATTGTAATATCCTTAGAAGCCTACTGAGATAACCCAACCTAGATATTGATCATCATTGTAAAGGGTTATCTCAACCTTAGTTGGAGTACTCAAAACCCTTAAACTGTAACAGGTTCAAGGCTGTGAGTTGGAAGAAAGTAAGCTGAGTAGTGTCTCAGTCTGAAATCTTGAGAGGACTAGGACTCAGTGAAAATCCTAGAGATCAAGAGAAGGTGTTCTTGATCAGTGCACCTTGGCACTCTAAAACAAGGAATTCCTGAGGTTAAGGAATTCTCCTGTTAAATCAGGAAAAGTGGATGTAGGAGAGTTTAACTCCGAACCACTATAAATCTTCTGTGTTCTTACTGCTTTACTCATTTTTATGTGTGTTGATAAAATCTTTGAAAAGGTGTTTACTTAATCTGCTGCTAAATTTGAACTTTGATAAAAAAACTCAGGTTACCTATCAGAGGACCTTTCAGTCCACTGATTGTTTAACAGGTCACCTGTGTTCTTAAGTCTGCTGTAAAATTCATATTTTCAAAAATCTGTACTTACAGGTGTATTCCCCCCATACACCTGTTATTGTTTATCTGGGACCAACATCATTGATTAGGGCCTCATATTTCGCATCATTATTAATGTATGACAATCAAATCTAATCTTCGTAGTAAAATATTAGCCCCCTGGGCTAAGCATCACTACCCTAGCCCGACCTAGTTGTTATGTGATTTATGTCGAACTAGACATGCTCATCAATGAGTAAAGAGAATAAGAGAGAATAGGAAGTTACCTGGAATATTCTCATTGAATTAAATAGGGATACTAGCTCAACTTCAAGCTCTCTAGAGATTTCTTTAAGAGAAAACCTCACAACTGTGATGACCTCTCCTACACAAAAGTCAGACCAAAGATGATTCCCGCATTGACTCTCTGATGCTCAATCGGCCTTCTAATCGTATGCTTAAGTCATGAGTAAACGATAATATTGTGTGTAAATTATGATGTCAAACCATGCAAAAGTATGAGAAAAAGCTATATATATATATATATATATATATATATTCTTGTCAAGAAGAGTAACAAGGTCAATCCCACTCTTTTAGGACCACAATGTAAGGTGTTGGGAGAAATCCTAGCAGTCCCTGCCTTGGAGGCGAGCTGCGCTCAAGTCCACTCGTTCGCTCGATTAAAGGCTTAGTTGCGTGCCGCCCGTGGCGCTGAAGCTAGATATTGGGTTTAAAGGAATTGATTGTACTACTCATACCAACAAGGTGCATCTTCTTTTCTGGTGCCCATTGTGAAAGAACTCTAAAGTTAAACGTGCTTAGTTTGGAGCAATTTCATGATGGGTGACCCCCTGGGAAGTTCTCAGGGTGTGTGCGAGTGAGGACATAAGCACGCTAGAAAAGACCCGTGTTGGTTTGCGAGGATAGTACATCAGTTCTACTCAGCGCTACCGATCCTACATAAGGTGTAGTGCCATAGTGGAGTAGTGTTATGGCTACCTTGTGCGCACAACATCGTCCACGTGGTAGATCTTGGTGGATGAGCATTACAATTTGATTCTCTTTTGAGCTGGCAAACGGTTACACTAATCTACCATTGCCTAGCTAATGAAAACGATGCCAGGGCTATCAACTCTCTACTGTGTGTGAGATCTAAGAGACACCCTTAACAAGGCTTTTTCATGTCTTTTGACTCCTTATTTTCCTTTCATATAATAAGTAATGATCATGTGACCAGATGATATCGCCTGAACCTATGAAGATCTCAAAGGGTAACAAACCTTTTTCATCTACTGGGCCGACCAAAGCCCTACAAAGGTTATAGATTGTGCATCTTATATTTTTCTCTGCTCTCTAAAGAACCAAAGGCCAGATGATACTTATGGTAAAAAAATATTGCAAATCAGAGGATGTCAGCCAACAACTCTAGGTTGTATACTATTTAGTCCACATTAATTATTCCCTTCTATACCAAGTAATTTCTTCCTCTTTTAATGTTACACAAAAATATTATTTCTCTGACATCCGTACTCTACCTCTTGTTGTACATCATTTCTTAAACAATTATAGCTTAACTCTCCAACTTCGACATGTAACTGGTACGAGAGTATTTCAATCGTCCACTTATTATGTCCTTTCACCTCCAATCATCACCTTACACGTGTCAATAAGGGGAGGTAGGAACTTTCAACCACTTTCCCCACTCCCAGTAAAAAGGTAAAAGTCCTTATTTTTTTCAAAATAAGTTCACTTCTCCCCACCTATTCTTCTCCTTGACGATTTCGGTGATGTTTTACAGGGTTACCACCAAGAGACTTGGCCAAACTACTTCCAACATCGTTTCCTTTCCCTCGCCCTACTCATTTCCTTTCTCTTCTTGAGTTATTTCCTTTTCCCCATTTGGCTCGTAATTTTTTGTATTGTCTCTATTGATTTATCTTTATTTGGTCTTAAAATCAAGTTCGAGTTATGTCTAAGTCTTCATTGTTTTCCGTTGAGTCCCTTCCGTAAAACTTTTATGGGTACTTGTCCCTCTCTCGTTCTTCTCACCGGTCTTCTTCAACTATTTTAGGACCAGCTCAGAACCCTCAGACTTTACCCATTTCTGGTCGTCCCACTCATGTGATTCCTGAGCGTAATAGAATTAGATGGAATGACATATCAAACCTAACAAACAACCAAGTCATTTGCCTTTTCCTTTGTTGGCCTTTTGGGTCTCTCAACTCTATGCTGGGCTTCGTTTTCCAATTGTATCTTATTTTTTTGGCATATATAACATGTAGTAGATCTCTATAAATCAAGTCACACCTTCTTCTATCAAGCTCATGATTGCTCTTTTCATTATCATCAAGGCAACTGGAGATAATCCTACTCCCAAAATTTTTCATTTATGTCATGATCTCGGAAAACAAGAAGAATTCTACTATTGTAGTTGTAGAAGCCAAGGCCTAGCCCACTTTGTAAAATGATAAAACTTTGCTCAAATTAAATCACTAACAAAAAATTACTTACCATAGTATTTGCACTGTAAAATTTTACCTTTTCTTATTGGTTCATCTGTTTTTATTTTCACTAATCATTCAATTTTGAAAAATATTTATTAACAAAGAAAAATGCAAACTCAAGATTAATAAGGTGGATAAGTTTACTCTAATAATTGATATGTTAATCAGAGATATAAAAAAAAATTGAAAAATGTACACTTTCCCATACTTACATGTGACAAACATTTCAAAATAAACCTCAAAAGTTACCCGTTTCCTTATGAATAATTGATGGAGATGAAGCCGTGGACGATTCGAGGGCGAATCGTTTCGAGGATGGTGAGAATGATGGAGATGAAGCCGCACTTGCATTCCTCAACAAAACTGATCCAATTTCGCAGAGCAAGCCCAAAACTCAAGTCACTTGAAAGCCTTTTCGTTAATTATTTCAGTTATGATACTTTAAGTTTTTTTATTGTTTTGGCCCACATGTTCATGGGCTTATTTGTTTCTTTTCCAGATTATACATGTGCTGCGAATTATGCTTTGAAGTTTGGTTGAATATTTTATCAAAATTAGGGTTTCCCTATATTCCTATCTTGACGGCGAATTCAACGTAAGATAGAAGGTTTTCTCTTCATTCGACACGCTTCCTGCATCAATAATTATGCATCATATCTAATGGTTCACAATATGCGAATATTGCTAACTTTCAAGTTTCAATATAGAAATGGTCAAGTTAAAAGGAATCAAGAAAATAAGAAATTTCTTTTGAAATTATCCAACTTCATACCTTACATCTTTCATTAATCTAATATGAGTTGTATAACATGAGTAACTAAATAATTTACTAAAGCTAAAGATAAAAACTTCAATAAAATATTAGTATTATTCTTAATTTGTCAATAAAAAATCTTTAAAAGTTGAACTTTTAAACCCTTTAGTTGTTTGATGAATTTTAATATAAATTTTGATTTGTTAATTTAATGAAGGCTCGTTGGCAACCAAGTGGTTAGCTCACCTGGCCACCAGACTCCTCACTTGAGTGAGTAGTCTGAATTCGATTCCCTTTAGGAACGAATTAGGAGGGAGATATAAGGTTGAACTTGAAAATATGGAGGGTAAGAAAACTTGGTGAACTAACTTCTAACAACTAACATTTACCGATAAAAAAAATAAAAAATGAAGGCTCATTGGCACAAAAGATACTTTGCCTTAGATATCAACAATTAATTTCTTAAACTCCTCAGATCATCTTAAAAAAGAATTAAAATATTATAAATACTTAATATTTTATCTTTCAATTGAAATCACTTAATTATTAAATTTCATTTAAATTATCTTTTAAATTATCAAAGATAGCCAAGTGCAACACTAATAATTTTACTTAAAGTGAAAACTTAGAACTCTATTACAATTCTATTCTTACAGCTAATTTGACCTTTATACTTTCAAACCTCCTTATAGTTTGAAACTAGAACTCCCAAAAAATAATTTTGTTACTCGAAACAAACCTTGACTTGGATATGCAACCGTTTAAGAGTTATCAAACAATTTGTGAAAATAATGGTAAAATATTAGATAAAAATTCTGACATTGCACAAGAATATTTAAACCATATTTAAACATCTAGTTGAAAATACTTCTGAATACTCCATTAGATCTAATCTTAAAAATACTAATAACAAAAAAAATACAACATAATTTACAAAATTAATATTAATTACAAATTAATTCTAACCAAAAAAAATATATACTTCTTTGTAAAAAAAAATATATACTTTTATACAAATATTATGAACCAATTTTAAATATAATCACTTTTTAAACCAATATTCAAATACTCAATATACGTACTAAGATGGCCTAGTTTAACTTAAACAAGTTCAAAATATGCAATCAAAGAAAACCAAAGAAGCAAAATTCACACAAAACAAATGATATACACGGAATTTGTCCTACATTTTCTTTTGCAATAGAGCAAAAACTAACTTAATTCTCATAAACATAACTCAATTACATCTTGGCAACAAATTTATTGATGCAAATAATTGTCTGAATTCAAAACCACAAACACTTAGAAACAATTAAATCAAACCAAATTTAAATATAAAATTATTCTTCACCTTTTACATAAAGATTGGAAAAAAATTGTTGACTTCTAAAAAATCACATAAATTTTAATTATTTCACCTTCCAACCTCACTTTGATTTTAAATTATCTCCATCAACAATTTTATTTTTATGATCACAAGAAAAAATGAGTCATTTAAATTCAATAAATGATTACTCGTAGAAAAAAGAGAAAACTTTTTTCTAACTGTAATGACTAGAAGTGATACTAATAATAATGATCCACATAAAAGGGCCGCATAGCCTAATATCTTCATACTTACGCGCATTATTAGTCACTCGGATTGAAGAGTGGGTACTAATATTATTGATTCGTGTATTTCAGTTAAAAGACCTGAAGTAGCAAAGCCCTGGAAAAAAAGAGCAGTCGGGCCAATTATTGTGCTTAGAATATTCGAGTACAATTATACATATAATTAAAAATAATAAAACAAAGAGATAAAGAGAATTCAATCAACTTATATAGAAAAACCTCACAACAAATGATTTGTTCTCCACAAAACCTATACAGCAACGGCACCAAAAACATCAACTAATTACAAGGATTAAGAGGTCTAATAAAACAATAAATACTGAAATTTCGGAATTTCAATTTAAGTAAAAACAGTAAAATTATTCTTAAATATCTTTATAACTCAATTTAAATCTTAAATCGATTGAAATCAATCGTAAAATAAAACATAAACACTTATAACACTTCAAAATTTCCTTTTAATTGACCTAAAAGGTTATGAAATCAACAAATATGTAAAACTAAGCATAACTTGTGTCAAATATACAACAAATCAAAATCTTGACACATTATCCATTTCAAAACTCAATAAACAATCAAATGAGTTTAATCTTTGAAAATCTTTACTGAAAATCATACTAATATCTTAACTAACATTTCATCTCTTAACTCTAGCAAAATATTATCTACCCAATAATAATATAACAATAACTCACATTTCTTAGAAAAGTACTAAAAATTAATGAAAGATGAAAATATAAGGTTAGATGCCTCTTCAAGATAATTAAGTAGCCCTTTATAGGTCCAAATTAGACACTATTAAACTCTTGCCGTCACTTTTAGTTGCTTATAAAGACCCTCCACCCATTCTACTGTAACTCAGCTATCAAAATAAATTTGAATAACTTAGAATTATTTTTCCAAAGAGAACAACAGCTCAACATTTAAATTTTTAGCTTGAAATTTTAATGAGATATTTCAGAACTATTAAGGACTGCCGTCAAATTTCGTCTAAAATGTTGAAACACAAAATAAACATCTATCAACAGCCCTAAATATTTCTAAACTACCTCAAAATTTTAACCATAAATCTCAAACTATAAATAAAAGCGCTGAAATCCAGATCTCATCTCTATAAACCACCAAAACTTGCTATAAAATTCACACAATGCCTAATAACCAATCTCTATAAACCACCAAAATTAAGAAGAATTCATACAATGCCTACCTTAAACCTAATAATATATAAAGAACTCTTTTAACAACTTTATACCTGTATAAAAATAAAAAATTTAGCAACCTTCGACCTATAAAGAGCTCTTTAATAACATTGAACCTATACAAATGACTCTTTAACAAACTTAAAGAGGCACCCTTCATCTCACATCTATCATAAATATACTAGTTCTCTAAAAATTATAGAAATTATTGTATTAATATGAATAGCTAAATATATTGGGTGAAACTTTTATATGATATTAATGTTTTTACTTAATATTAAAAATTAAATTCTTCTAATTATTTGATAAATTTTAAAATAAATTATGTATCAAATTCTTAATTTTTTGTAGACTTGTTGACACAAAAATACTTAATCTTACATATCCAATAATTGATCTCATAATTTTTAGATCAACTAAAAAATAATTTCAAAATATTATAAAAACTTAATATTTCTTTATCTTCCAATTAAAATAACTTTAATTATAAAACAAATAGCAAAAGGAACTCCAATATTTTCACTTAAAAGGTGAAATCAAACCCTAATAGAACCCCACATTCTCAAGACAAATGAACATTCTGTTACCACAACGTTGAGTAGGACTTAACAAAATGTAGGTTTATATCAAGTAAAAGAATCCAGATTGGAAACATACCATCCAAAGAAGACCAATATTAAGGGCATCATTTAATCTTCGGATTTGCCCATGTCTCGACTTCAATCATCTCCTGCATCGAATATGCTTCAGGCACCGACTCTGCTAAGCTAACCATGAGTCCACCAGGCCAGGCATAGATGATTCGTCAAACAAGAGACCTATTACAAACAAATTGCTTTCCTCCCTACTAATATTACAAATGAACATTCCCCACAACCAGTAAATTGCCAAAACTTGCGACATAAGAAATAGGAACTGTAATCCAGTAAACTTGCGGCATTGGAAAGAGACAGACACCTGCTAAATCAAGATTTGTTGGGAAAAAAGCACCTATAGAAGTTCTGAAGATTGTTAACGCACCAGATGGATTGCAATTTTTTGATATTATTGATTGCAATGATAAAACTTGATATCTCATTTGCTGTGATCCTTTTCAACTCCAATTTGTTTCCGGTGAACAGATGATTCAAAATTGCAAAACAAAGGTGTCCATGATTTTGCTACGTCAGCCATCTATGACCGAAATTGAATTGTAACAAGATTAAATTTAATCTGGCTGCTCATACACAAACTCAATGAACGAATTCTTTGTGATTCTGCAGAAACTAACCAAGAATCACGTATGAAGAAGTTATACCTTAATGAAGTTGGTGGCACTGAAACACCTGTATTAAGACTTGCTCAGACTTCTCCCTTATATCATGATTTGGCCTCTTTATACTGTAACTCATTAGCGCATGTTTGATGGGTACCGGAAAAAAGAGAAGGAAAGAGAGAGAGAGAGAGAGAGAGAGAGAGAGACACACACAAGGAGGAGAAGCCGGGCAAATCCCCGTACCATCTCCCCCCAAAAACAAAAAATTGGAATATTATTGAGCAGCGACCAGCCATACGAGCGCACCCGTCATAGCAATGGTCATTCGACACAACTCTTCTTCTTTCTTTTTTTCCTTCACACCACTACTACTCCTTTTTATTTTACATCTGACAAATAACATCACTCCTTCCTATGCTCTCTTCCAACACGTCGCAAGCATACAAATAAACAACGATTTAACTATATGTTACATTTTTACCATTACCCAAGCTTGTAGTCACATAGGCTTCCGATAATCAAGAACAAAGGCGAATCACCATCAGCTTAAGCGGTTCCACTGCTTCCACGTATCCGAATACCAGACCTAAATGATTAAACAAAATGTCAAAAAGTCGATAATTGTACCAGAAATTCTATTAAAAAAATATTAATCTCAAATTGCAAGATGAATCATATAAACCTCCTCGAGATTCCCCGTGTACGAGCCCATCGAAGGATAAAACTATATCCGAGATATGGAAACCAGATCTTTACGATAAAAACAAGAATTCTATGAACATAGATCGAAGCGAAACTTACAAGGAACTATACATACCACGTCGATCTGTCAATTAGAGAAGCAGCTAAGCCATATGTATCCATCGATCAGGCATCGAATCGGCCGGGACAGAAATCAGCTGAACGGAAGATTATATAGCTGAGGAATTCGCGGCAAATCGAAACATCCGGGCTCTGAAACTAAAACGAAGATCATCTCGCGAACTTGACGTAAGAAAACGAAAGTACTAATAGGAAAATTGAGTAGATCCACAAAAAATCAGAGATAAAAAGAAATTGAGCGAGCGGTAGGGCGTTTTTTATAAGGAGGGCGAGGTGATCCAACGGCTAAAATAGAGTCGGTGTAGAATAGTTCGACGGTCAGATATTTGTGAATGACGTGGAATAGTATATATGTAAAGCGGTAAAGTCGGACGGCTGTGGTTGAAAGATTCTGGATGAGTTTTCTTTGACAGTCACAGCTGGGGCTTTTACCACGTGGCAAATGCTTGGCTATTAATTATGCTAATGCGAGGAAATAATTTTGATTGATTAGTTTAGGGTGGTTTTCTATTGGATACAATTCCTTTAGTGTTTTTCCTCCTAGCCCATTATCAAAAAATAGTTTTCTACCCAGTGCAAAAAGTACAATAGTCACCTTTTGTCATACTCTTATACTTGAAAATAGATAGGTAACCCTCTAACAAAGACTCATGCCATCACATCAATAATTGCTTGGCAATTGAGCTTCCCTCCTCTTTCATTATACCTCTCACCTAAAAACATAATATCATTTCTTGATACCCATATTTTTAGACATACATTTCATTCTTTAGTTCTTCGGCGACATGGCGATGTGGCTTGCGACTGGCGGGGATGAGGTATGCCGTTGGTTTCACGGTGATGGGCGAAGGATGGTGTGGCTCTCTCAATTCCGGCGACGTGGAAATAGGGACGATTGCTTTTCTCTTTCTCTCTTCCGGCGAGATTGGTGAACATTTCAGGCGACAATCGCGATGGCCATTTCCTCCGTCATTAAGATGGCAAGAGCAAGGAAGTTATCTTTTCTTTCTCTCTCTAAACGTGTTCTTGCTGTGATGTAGTAGGTGGTACGAGAAGTCAAGATCCAAATTTCCCTCTCCCTTCTTTACTTGGTCAAATTTTCCGTTAACAATTGGGTCTTTCTTCTTTTTTCACAATTTTTGTTTTTGTTTTTCATGATGTCTGCTAAATTATGTTTCGATTTTGATTTTTCTACAAAGCACCATGATTCTCTGGTTTTAACTTTTGTGTATAAACACAACATTCATCCCAACAGCCCTCCCATTTTCTCTCTCTTCCACCCGTTTCATCAACAGAGAATGTTAATTATTTTTTTCCGATTTGGAAAAATGAGAGCTAGGCTCAACTTCTCCGTTTTCGATTGTGGATTTTCTTTTTGTCTACAGGGGAGATTGTTTTTTTTTGAAAGATTATAATTTTTGAGGATTTATTGTAAACAACTTGATTTGGCGGGTTTGCTGTCAAAATTTTAATTTTTTTACAGGAAAAATGAACTCAGGAAAACTATATTTTGATTTTGATTTAATTTGGTGGGTTTTGATGAAGTGGGGCGGATTCATTTATTTAGCTGTAGTAGTTGGTATTTCTTCAATTGAGGACTAAATTACAAGAAAGCAAGAGAGGCTTGGGGAATAACAAATGAGCCTTAATTTTTATTTTTTATGTTTTTATATTCAATGTAATCGATTAACATTTAATTTTTGGGTTTTTGCATGTATTTTGCTATCATAAAATATGAACTTGTAATCAATTTGTAATTGAATTTTTTGTTTTTCAGATATAAATGTTTACATATTTTTTTGAACTTATGAATGTTCCTGTGGAATTTTTAAAAATTCGTTTGTTGATAGAATTTATTAATCGTGTTCGTTTATGTGGCTTTAAGACGGATTAATTCTATCAAACAATAATCTTATGATTTTATGTTCTTGGATATGATATGAAGAGGGAGAGTAAAGAGTTTAGAGAGAGAAATATTGTAGTGAGGATTGTATTGATTGTGTGAAATGTGAGAATTGTCTGAATAGTTACAAGATAGGTCTTATTTATAGGTGTGTGTGAGTGTGAGACGGCACCTTACGAGCCTATATGGCTTCCGAAATCGACGAGGGCTCCTTACCCTCTTCTTGATCTCACACACTACTTCCCCTATCACGCCTCATCCTACTACTATGCCTTAGACTAGATGGGCCTCATTAAAAACCTCGCCGTAAACCACCCTTGTGGATAAACCGGACGGAGGGAAAAAGAGCGTGCCATCGGGGTCCTATTGACTAACAGGCGAGCTCATAGGCGAGCTCAGAGGCGGGCTTAGCTGGTTTGGGCGAGCTCTGGGGTGAGCTCTAACGCCTTGCGTGGCCTACGAGTGTTGTGCGATGATGAACCTCGGCGAGGTCTTCACGAGGATATGGGGTGAGCTCGGCGACCTCCTGACCTCTCGGATTCACCTCGAGTGGCTCGCCCATCAACAATTACCCCCCAGCTCGCCTTCATCATGGCTCATGGCATGTGTGGGCGAGCTGGCATATGACTCTCGGGCGAGCTCTTGTTAGACGGTCCCTCGAACTGACGTGGGTGGAATTCGAGACGTCACACACGTCTCCCTGAGTGTCGTTTCCCGCGCCCATAATAATAACTTTTTAAATTCTTTGCACATTGGTCCTTGGTCTCCTCGGATATTATACCTCGCCTCGGTGCCTATAAATAGGCGAAAACGAGAAAATTCCTCACTTTGCATCTTCACTTCTCAGAGCATATTTCTGGCGATCGTTTCTCTGCTTCAGGCGCGTCTCCAAACGTCTCCCAAGGTAGAAATCCGGATTTCTCTCCTTTTCTTTCTTGTTTCTTGTTTCCAGACGCCTACATTATGTCTGAGAACTCTTCAAGTCGTACCCCTCCGAATCGTGATTTGGGCAAAGAACAAATGACCGATGACCTTCCAAACCCCCGAGCGGCACTTGTGGTCATCTCCTCGAGCTCTGAGGAGAGCTCTGAAACCTTCCCAGATAGTAGCGAGCTCTTGGGGTCAGTTCGTTCTGACTCCAGCGAGCAGGCTACTAGCTCCGGTGAGGAGTCCCCCCTCCACGAACTCTGGGATTACTCAGAGCGAGCTCACGGAGGAGCCACGACCCCCGTTGAAGAGGAGGCCACCGAGGTCGGGGCTGGCGACATTGCTGGCGAGCTGGCCCGCGAGGTCGACGAAGAGGTCGGCGAGGGTATGGGAATGGAGGTCACTTATGAATACCTCCGTTTCAACGACTTTCCCTTTCCCAAGCTCCCGGAACATCAGGTCTTCGCCGAGGTCGTGGACGAGTTCGACTGGGGCGAGTATGTGAGAACCCACGGGGCGAGCTTCCCCTTACCCCGGCGAGCTCCGATTCGAAAGGCCGCTGGCAAGTCCGACCTCAAGGCAAACGGGGTGGAAAGCATTATGAGCGATTTCGCACTCCCGGATATTCGGAGGCGGTTCCGCATCCCGCTGGACATTTTTATGTATCCCGCTGAGGAGAAAGAGCGAGCCGACCTCCCCCCTGCCGGGCTCACAGCCATGAACTATCACACTCTGAAGGTCGGGCTTACCCTCCCCCTTCACCCCATTATCGGGCAGTTCTTGGCGGACACGGGCCTCGCCATTACACAACTCACTCCGAACACATGGAGTAATTTGCTGGCAGCTCTGACCGTCTTCGGCCTCAAGGGCTATGAAAATCGGCTGAGTACAATGGAGATCAACGAGCTCTTTATAGTGATCCGACAAGTGAGGGAGGGGAAGGGATATTACTCTTTCCAAGCCCGTCCGGGGCGGAAATTTTTAGGCGATCTCCCCAACAAAATCCGGGACTGGAAGGAGCAGTTCTTCTTTATCGGGGGGGATTGGCGAGCTTCTAATGGCCGCGGAGGGCGTATCCCTACCCCCAAGACCTACGGGGAGGCGAGCTGTAGGTGGCGTACCTTAGTGTGTGTGCGTCGGATTAGATTACTGATCTAATTTATCTTTTTTAAGGTTTGAAGCGTCACAAGTCGAGCCGTGGGAAGCCGGAGGTTTCGATTGGCTTTGAGTTCGTGCGGACAGTGTGTTGTTTGCGAGAAAAGAAAGATCGCGAGATCGAACATCTGTGCCAACATCACTGCCGCAGGCTCGCCTGCCTCATCACCTCGCCACACCACCTCGCTGCTCAAGGTTTTAAATCTTTTCACTATGAAGTTCTCGCAGCTCGTTGCTTCATACGTTGAGGTCGCCGGGTTTACCTGATCATTTGTGCAGGTGCAGGTCTAGTTGCCGAGCTCCCGCCCGTTGAAGTTCCTGAAGCCTACCATTTTCTAGCTCGGCAGCTGAAGATGGGTAAGCCTCGCCCGAGAAGGGAAGGCATCCCCTCAGGGGCGGTCCTGAATTCCACGAAAAAGCTCAAGCTCGCTAAAGCCGCTGATAAGGCTGGGGGCTCGGGCTCACAAAGGACCTCGGCGCCTCCCCAAACAAAGGAGAAGGTCGACGTTACCAAGAAGGGGGCGGGCCGAGGTTCGGACCTTGAACGGGGTACCCAACCCCCTCCGCCCCAGCAGACGAGGCGAGCTCTCCACCGGAGGGATGACTCGCGGGTGAGCGAAGAAGAGGCTCACCCCGCCAAACGAGTTAGGGCCGAAGGCGGCTCCGGATCAACCCCAGCAGGGTCAGGGCGAGCTCTAGCTGTTCAATCTTCTCGGGCGCCCCCAACTCCTCAGAGTGCGCCCTTGCCACCTCCCTACGGGGTCCCTATTCGGGATGATACCCTGCTCGGGCTCAACCCTGATAGGTTCGGGTAAGTGGGCGATATCTTTTGAAGTTGGAAGCCTTTGTAATTTTCATGACTTTTGCTAACTGATCCGAGTATGTGCAGGTACACTCCCGCCGAGCTCCCGCAACGACCCGAGTCTCTCCACATTGCCGAGCGGTGCAAGGCCCTGAGCTCGTCAAGGGATCTCCCTGAGGGGGCGGCTCGCCGGGTTTTTACTGAGGCCCCCAAGTATCTCTCCGCCTCGGAGCTCGGCATGATCGAGAGGTAAAAACCCACCGACAAAGCGAGGTTGGCGATGCACTACGCCTGTGCAGCGATGGCGGCGGCCCAACTCGTCAGCGATGATATCGCCGCCTCTGATAGAGCTCGCCATGATACAAAGAAGGCGCTCACTAAGGTGGGCGACGAGCGGAAGAAGGCCCTCGAGGAGCTCGCGAGGGCGGAGACCAAGGCGAAGGCCTTACTGGAGGCGGAGCGGCTTGCTATCAAAAAGGCAGAAAAACTTCAAGCCGACCTCCGCCAACAACAGGCCGAGCTGGAGGAAGCCCGCCGGACGCTCGCCACTCAGGAAGAGGAGCTCGCCCTGACTCGGGTTGAGGTAGGGCTCCTTCGTGATCAGAGTCGAGGGAACTCAGAGGAGTGCCGGAAGTTGCGGGAGGAGGTTGCTGCTAAGGCTCTGGAGATCGCCGAGCTCAAGAGCCATTCTGACACCGCCATCACTCCTGAGGCACTTGAGCTCGCTGAGGTTCGCCACTGACAAGGGTTTCGTGTTGTGCTTCGCCGAGGTTATCCGCTCCTTCCAATGGGCGCGGATCAATAATGATAGTGAGTGGGAAGCCCTTGTCAGTGAGTTTGAAGACTGCCTGGAGAAGTCCTCGATCCCCCCCGGCACGGAGCTGAACATTGGAGACCTCGCGGGCTACGGGATCAATCTTGACGCTGCTCGTCAGAAGTTCAACATTATTCAGACGAAGCAGGTCTTGACTACCGATCTCGCCCAAGAGGCTGAAGGTGTCGAGGGGGATGCTGGAGGCGAGGCCCCGCCGACAATGGAGCAGATGCAGGAGGTCTGCGGGGACGCGATGATCAACTTAAGTGACCTCGGCGCTGGCGGACTCTCTGGGAGCATCACTTCGGATGTTGGACTTACACCTCCCATCAGCCAGGTCGCTCCTGCTCAAGAGGTCGCCGACCCCGAGGCCTAGGCTTGCTTTACTGTTGCTTTCCTAGTGTAGTTTTTTATTTTCCGAGTTATGATAGGTCGCCGGGTTCCGGAGCTCGCCCAGAAGGAGCTCCATTTTTGTAGTTCTTGATTTTTGTTCAAGTAGATTTAGCTCACCGGGCACGTGCAGCTCGCCCAGAAGGAGTTTTTTGTAGTTCAAAGATGGCCAGCTGGTCGGCCTTTGTGGCCAGCACAGCTACTCATACTTAGGATTTTTTCAAGTATATTTTTGGCTTGAAAATCTCTTAAGTATCTTTTGAATATAAGCCGAGCATTTTTTGTCCAACTCTTTTCCTTTATGTATTTGCTCCTTTACGTTATAATTTCCTAAATAGCTCGTTTTTATTTCTTTTTCTGGTACATAATTGTTCGTCTTATTCTACTTTGAGAAGCGAATCGTTCATTTTACGTCACTTACGACTACAAATTGTACCTCTGTTTTGAGAGTGTGTATTCTTCATCTTACGCCACTTAGGGCCACGAATCGTTTGTCTTAGACCACTTAGGGCAGTGAACTGCACTTCGATTGATTCGCGTTGGGCCATTGGGTTTCATGAACCTTGCCTTAGACATTTTTTCATCTTTTTCGCGAATTTTTCTAACTTATGGCAGTAGGTGCTTAGCAACCCTTTAAGGAGGGTACCTTCGCGACCTTGGGCACTTTGGCCTTTGCCTTCGAGCTATTTAATTACAACGTTT
The DNA here is from genome assembly GCA_026898435.1 of Prunella vulgaris. NCBI lineage: Eukaryota > Viridiplantae > Streptophyta > Magnoliopsida > Lamiales > Lamiaceae > Prunella > Prunella vulgaris. The sequence goes on from JAPKLY010000189.1 coordinate 622,475, forward strand.
GGGACCTTGGTCCTTGCGCATTGCGGATTTTTGAGCATGTGGGCGAGCTGGGTTTGGCGAGCTCCCTGGAGCAGTGGACGACCTGGTGCAGCTCGCCTGGTTGGAGAGCTGCACAGGTCCAAACACTTGGGAATTTTTTTGAATTTTTTCTGACTTTTCATAGCAGCGTAATTTACATCGGTTGCCATCGACATTTATGATGCAAACCTTCGACTAGTCTATTACAGGATTCTAGTCTATTGGTAGAACTTTTTTAGATGTGCCGAGCTCCAGGTGTATGACGAAGCCATGACTTCTGCGTCTTCTAGATCATAGGTACCGTTTGGCCAGGCAGCGGTGACCCGGAATGGTCCTTCCCAGTTTGAACCGAACACACCTGGTGGGGCCATCAATTTCTTTTTTAACACCAGGTCTCCGACCTTGAATTTTTGGTCTCGGACCTGAGAGTTGTAATATTTTTCCGCTCTACGCTTGTAGGTGGCGTTCTTCATTTCTGACGAAGCTCTGGTCTCTTCGATCAGATCCTTTTCTACTGCCAACGCTTCATCATTCTTTTCTTCATCATATCCCACCACCTTCCAAGTCTTGTTCTGGACTTCAACCGGGACTACGGCTTCAGTCCCGAAGGCTAGGGCAAACGGGGTCTCCCCAGTGCTAGCCCCATAGGAAGTCCTATAAGACCATAGGACCTCCGGGAGTTCGTCTGCCCAACTCCCTTTCTTTTCCTCGAGGCGGAGCTTTAATATGTGTTTCAGAATCTTGTTCACCGCCTCGACCTGGCCGTTCGACTGGGGATGATATGGAGTTGAGTAGTGCTTCTTGATGTTCCATGAGCTGCAGAAGTCCCTCAACTTCTGTTCGTCGAACTGCCTTCCATTATCAGTGATGACCGACTGTGGGAGCCCAAATCTGCAGATCAGGTTTTTCCAAATGAAGCCGATCATCCTTTCTTGGGTTATAGTTGTGAGAGCTTCGGCCTCAGCCCACTTAGTGTAGTAGTCTACTGCTACAACAGCAAACTTTACACCGCCTCTACCAGGTGGAAATGGGCCGATCAAGTCGATTCCCCATTTCGCGAAAGGCCATGGGCTAAACACCGATTTCAGCTGGTTGGCTGGGGAGTGGATGTTACGTGCGAAAAGTTGGCACTTTCGGCACCTTCGAGCGAAGCTGATGCATCTTTGCGAAGAGTGGGCCAGTAGTATCCCTGCCTTATCGTCTTGTATGCCAATGCTTGCCCCCCAGTGTGACTCCCACAAATCCCTTCGTGAATTTCTTCTAACACTTCGGACCCCTACTTCCTAGTTAGGCATTTGAGTAGGGGTAGAGAGAATCCACGTTTATAGAGTTGGCCATCCAGCAGTGTATATCTGGCAGCTTGCTTTGTTAGCTGGCTAGCTTCCCAGGTGTCCACGGGGGTTGTTCCGTCTGTCAAGTATTTTTGGATTGGAGTGCACCAATCTTCACCATCTTCACTATCTTTCTGCCCCCCGCTCGAGGTTTGATTTATCTTGTAATCGGACATCGAGGGGCTTTTCAGTGTGGTGATTACAACCTCCATGAATTCGGCTTCGCCGTTGCTAGTAGCTAGCCGAGCTAGAGCATCTGCTTGTGTGTTTTCTAGCCGCGGTATCTGATTGATGTAAACTTGTGTAAACATCGAGATCAGATGCGCGGCTATCTTCTGGTAGGTCATCATCTGCTGGTCTTTTGCTTCATATTCCCCCCGGACTTGGGATATTATTAGCTGGGAATCTCCGAAAACTTGAAGATTGGTTGCCCCCACAGCTAATGATAGCCTAAGTCCCGCTATTAGTGCTTCATATTCCGCCTTGTTGTTGGTTGCTCGAAAGTCGAACCGGATTGCGGAGGTGAAGACTTGTCTGTCTGGGCTGATCAGGACCACGCCGGCGCCTGCTGCTACGCTGGTTGATGATCCATCTACGTAGAGATGCCACGGAGCTATACGCCCCCTCGTCGGATCTTATTGGAAAGTTAGCTCGATGATGAAGTCGGCGAGTGCTTGTCCCTTGATCGCTGTTCGGGGTGCGTAGGTTATACCGTATTGGCTAATCTCTAGTGACCATTTCAGCAGGAGCCCGGCGGTGTCTGGACGCTGTAGTATTTGGCGTAGTGGGAACGTTGTCAGCACCTCCACCGGGTGGTCAAAGAAATAGGGCCTCAATTTTCTAACACTCATCACCAGTGCATAAGCCAGCTTCTCTGTTGGGGTGTACCGCAACTCAGCTTCGTGTAGTACTTGGCTTACGTAGTACACTGGTAGGTGTGTTTTTGCCTCTTCTCGGACCAGGACGGAGCTGATGGCCACCTCCGATGCGGCTAGGTATAGATACAACTTTTCTCCAGGTATCGGCTTTGACAGGACATGTGTATCTGCCAGGTATGTTTTGATGTCCTCAAAGGCTCGTTGGCATTCACTTGTCCAAACGAAGTGGTTTTTGAGGTGGTGCTTGTTGGCTTTGGCCGCCTCTTTGTACCTCCGTGTGTTTGCCTTAATTGCCTCAAAAAAAGGACGATTTCGGTCGCCAGACCTGGAGATGAATCTGTTTAGGGCCGCCATGCACCCAGTCAGTCTTTGAATTTTTTGGACAGAATCGGGTATACCCATCTCGATTATGCATTGGACCTGTGTTGGGTTGACCTCAATTCCACGCTGGCTAACTAGGTGCCCCAGGAACTTTCCGGAGTGTACGCCGAAGCTGGTCTTTTTGGGGTTCAACTTCATGTTGTAGTGGCGCAGTATGTCGAAGGTCTATTTTAGGTGGTCCAGGTGGTCCTCATTTCTCAAACTCTTGACAACTATATCATCCACGTACACCTCCATGGATTCGCCAATGTGTTGGTCAAACATTTTGTTCACCAATCTTTGGTAGGTGGCTCCGGCGTTGATGAGTCTGAACGGCATCCTTTCCCAGCAATACATGTTCTTGTTGGTGTAGAACGCCGTGTGTTCCTGGTCATCTGGGTGTAGAGCTATCTGGAGATATCCCGCAAAAGCATCCATGAATGTCATCATCTCATGGCCTGCGGTGCTGTCCACTAACTGGTCAATGTGAGGTAGTGGGAAGTTGTCCTTCGAGCATGCTTTGTTCAGGTCCGTGAAGTCAATGCAGAGTCTCCACGTCCCATTGTGTTTCTTCACTAGGACGGGGTTCGCGACCCACTGCGGACACAAAGCTTCCTTGATGAGCTTGTTGTCTAACAACTTCTCCACCTCAACTGTTAGAGCTGCGTACTTGTCTGGTCCATACTTCCTCTGCTTTTGGCGTACGGGCCTCCTCGTCGGATCTATGTTAAGTCTGTGGCAAGCATGTTCCAACGGGATCCCCGTCATATCTTCGTGGGACCAGGCAAACACGTCCAGATTGGTCATTAAGAACAGCTCCATCCTCGACTGGTACGGTTCAGGTAACTCAGAACCGATGAAAAGTTCTAAGTCTCTTTCCGGGTCCACCGGGAGTGCCGTCAACTCTTCCATGGGGGTGGCTTTTCTCTTTTGACTTTTCCACCTCGGGTCGCTGATGAACTCGTCCCACTCCTCTTGTGACATCTGCGCAGGCTCGTGGCCTATGCGCGGTTCGAGGTCATCGGGTTGGCTTTCAGCTTGGGCGAGCTCGTCAGCTGTGAGCACCTCCGGTGGTTTGTCAACTTGGGATGGTGCGGTGACTTGGGGAGTTGGGTCAACTTCCATTGGTGTTGGTTCTTGACCTCCCGCAGGTCCCCCATCTTGGGCTTCGTCAACCACCTCCATGGGAGCAGGTTGCTGCTCCTGCGCAGGTGCTGATCCCTGCGCAGGTCTCAACACTTGGGTTTCTTCTAAGTCCTCCATTGGTGTCGGTTGTGTGTCCTGCACAGGTCCAATGCCTTGGTTGATTTCTGACAAATCGCCTACCTCCATCATCTCAGTTTCGACCGAGATGACGTCTAGGATGTTTGGCTCGTCTGCAGGAATCTGTACGTCCTCTTTGAGGATGTGGACCTATGTAACAGACTTCTTGATCTGGCCGTCTTTGACTTGGAGTAAACACTCTCGGGCCTTTTTCTGGTCATCTTTTATAGTTCCGACACCTTTTGGAGTTGGGAATTTTAAACAGTAGTAGTAGGTCGAACACGCCACTTTGAATTCATTAATAAACGGACGACCAAGGAACCCGTTGTAGGAGGACTGCTGGTCGACAACTAGGAAATCTATGAGCCTAGTCAGTCTCCTTCCGGGGTCCTCAGCCGATACAAGCTGGACGCTCAACCTAACACTACCTAGGGGGACGGTTACAGCTTCTCCGAACCCCACTATCCTAGCATTACTAGGTTCCAGATACGACTCAAAATCACCTAAGGCATCCAAGGTGGATTTGAAGAGAATGTTGGTGAATGCGCCGGTGTCCACAAGTAGCCTGTGAACTCGGACGTTCATGATGTTGGCAGTTATCACCAACGAGTCGTTGTGGGGCATCAGTACCCCCTCCAGGTCCGCTGAAGAAAATTTCAGCTCGTCAGTAAGCTGTGAAATGGGTCTGGGGCCGGAGCTGCCTTCTTGGACTTGGTTTATGGCCCGGATCTCGGCCTTCCTTTTCTCCTAGATATGGAGGATCCCCCGTCCTGGAGACCTCCGGCGGCTCCTATCTCCTCCTCGAGAACTAAGAGTTCCCGGGTGGGCTCCATGTTTTGCTGAGGTTGGGGAGGTGCCCTCCGCCTGTTGTGGGGACCAGGTTGGTCTGCTTCCTCTTCCTCGTCATCGGAGGTAGCCCTCCTCTCGAACCTCGGTCTCTTAGCTGGGGCCTTCTTCACGAACTCGGCCAATTTCCCCTCCTCGTAAAATTTCCAGAGTTGCTTGAGGAGGTCTCGGCACTCGCTGGTGAAGTGGTCGATAGCCTGATGGTAGGCGCAGAATTTGTTGGGGTTGAGCTTCGTGCGGTCCTGACGGATTCGCCTTGGCTCTTCCAGCATGGCCTTGCCTTTGACGGCAGTGAAGACGTGGTCAACGGAGACAGTGAGGACCTAGTTAAGCTTTTCTTTGAGCTCGTCTCCCTCGCCAAAGGCTTTTAAGTTCTGGGGAGCTTTGTAGGTGCCCCCGGACTTCTTCCTGTAGGATTTCCTCTCTTCGTGGGCACCAACTTCTTTCAGTAGTGCCTCCTGCATAGCCACGAACACCCCCGCCTTGTGACGAAATTCACTGTAAGTGTTGGGACATGCGAGGTGCATCTCTTTCCAGAGGTCGGTGCCCCTTTTGAGCCCGGCCATCGCTGCGATGACCTTGGTGTCCTCACTCACCGGCTTGCCTTCCAGCAGGATTTTGTCGAACCTTTCCAGGTACTGCTGGTCGGTCTCGCTCTCGCCTTGATGGATGTTGGCGAGTCGGTGCTTCTGGGTAAGATAGGATCCGAACCCAGAGAAATGGGCCAGGAACTCCCGCGAGAGTTGGCCAAATGAGCAGATTGACCCTGGGGCGAGTGAAGAGAACCAGCGGTGAGCTTGATCCCCTAGGGTCAGCGGGAAGTTCCGGCACTGGGTGGAGTCGGTGGCACCGACCGAAATCATGAAGTCCGCGTACTTGGCCAGGTGGACTTTCGGGTCCGATTCGCCTTCGTATGCGGACATCACCGGGAACTGAATTTTCTTCTGGACCGGTGCGCGGAGGATGGCAGGCACCAATGGAGATGTGGCGAGAGTCATGGCGTCAGGTCCGCCAGACTTGGCTGCTACTTGTGCTTGTAGCATTTCATCGGCCTTTTTCAGTGAAGTCAGCTCGTCATCTCGGGTCACCTCCGGCGGAGGCTGCTCAAAGGTCGTGCGTCTCACTGACGCACGCCCCCGAGGTGCCTCACTCTGGGGCGACCTCTCAGTGGCGGGCTGGAATTGGCATCCGCCGTGGGGGCCTAGCCGGTCAGTGGCGGGCCTCCTCAGCCTTTCGTGGGCTGATCTGCGTGGCTGCTGGTCGGAGTCCCCGTGGGACACAGCTGGGGCCGCTGTACATTCATTTTCCCTGTATCTCGGGCCCAGGCGGCCTTGGAGGACTTCCCTCCTTTGTGATTGGTGGGTGCCAGATGCCCCTGTGTAAGGAGCGGGATCCTCCTCCACCATCTTGGCCTTGCCGGTCCTCTCCTTGCGCTGGCGAGCTTGTGCCGAGCTTGCCTCCTGCTCGGTGGGGAGTATACTGTAGTCCCCTCTGGTCTGGGTGCCCTGAGTGGGCCTGGTCTGCTCCCGGGCTTCGGTAGCTGGAGCTCGCCTGGGTACCAGGGCGAGCTCGTCCTGCTGTCGCTGTTGCAACCTCTGTAAGGTCGCAATGGTGCGTTGGAGCTCGTCGGGGTTGCTGGCCAGGTCCCTCAGGGTGGGAGCCATGTCTTCCTGGGTCACCGCAACTCGCGGAGGTCGTGGAGCTGCGGTGCTCTTCTGGGGAGGTGGTTGTGATGTTTCCACCACCTGGCGTGAGGTCTCCACCTCGGCCTGGTTTTGATCACCCCCTTTAGACCTTCCCGCAGCTGCGGAGGCCTGTCCCTTAGCGGTTCGAGTGTTAGCCATTTTTGGGTTTCGGAGGGGGTAGCTTGCTGAAGGTCGCCGAGGTGGAGGGAGGTCGCCGGGGTGGTGGAGGTCGCCGGAGTGGTGGTCGTCCAGCTTAGGTGGAGCTGTGCAAGTTTTCATCTAGCCTCGCGTGTGACGAATTATCCGAAGTTCGGTTTATTTGTGTGCACGCGCGCGTTTGAAAACTTGTTCCGGGCAGATTTCGTGAAATCCGAAAACTCGAGTTTTTTTCCGGAAATCTGCGTTCTTCGTTCAAGGGATGAAGATGTATGTGTATCTTCAAGTGTTCTTGAGTTTTATCAAAAACATCTTCGAATCTTCAAATCTTCAAGCAAACTCTAATGTTTAGTTCTTGAAAATTTTCTAATTTTCAGGTTCGAGCCCTTCCTTTAGCGCAAATTGTTGATAGAATTTATTAATCATGTTCGTTTATGTGGCTTTACGACGGATTAATTCTACCAAACAATAATCTTATGATTTTATGTTCTTGGATATGATATGAAGAGGGACAGTAAAGAGTTTAGAGAGAGAAATATTGTAGTGAGGATTGTATTGATTGTGTGAAATGTGAGAATTATCTGAATAGTTACAAGAGAGGTCTTATTTATAGGTGTGTGTGTGAGTGTGAGACGGCACCTTACGAGCCTATATGGCTTCTGGTGTCGACGAGGGCTCCTTACCCTCGTCTTGATCTCTCACACTACTTCCCCTATCACGCCTCATCCTACTACTATGCCTTAGACTAGATGGGCCTCATTAAAAACCTCACCGTAAACCACCCTTGTGGATAAACTGGACGGAGGGAAAAAGAGCACGCCATCGGGGTCCTATTGACTAACAGGCGAGCTCATAGGCGGGCTTAGGTGGTTTGGGCGAGCTCTGGGGCGAGCTCTAACGCCTTGCGTGGCCTACGAGTGTTGTGCGATGATGAACCTCGGCGAGGTCTTCACGAGAATATGGGGTGAGCTCGGCGACCTCTTGACCTCTCGGATTCACCTCGAGTGGCTCGCCCATCAACATCGTTTTTAACTTTTACTACTGAACAAAAATTGAGAGAAAATTGAATTCAAATTAATTCATAAAAAAATGTTAGTACAACATTAAATATTAATATATTTGAAAATATTTTAATTTCTGCCATTTTGGGTACTATAAATTTGAAATTGTTAGAAATTTGCAATTGAACTTGGCAATTAATAAATTGAAATTATTATTAGATTTATTTGAACTTTTATTTTAATTTTGGAACTTATGAATATTCCGTAAAAGTGGTTTAAAAAATTTAAATTAAAAAATAACTAACATTTGAATTCATAAAAAAAGTTAGTATACCAAAATAGAAATTATTATATTTAAATAAAAAATGTTATAAAAGGGGGGGAAAAGTGAATTCAAATAAATTCATAAAGGAATAGAATTTTAAGTGTATATAAAATAAGAAAAACATAAAGAAAAAATAATTATGATGGTTGGAATGATTGACGACAGATTAGATTGATAAAGGAGAGAGAGTGAGTGAATGAGAGAGAAAAGAGGAGAGAGAAATGAGAGTTGAAAAATGAATTCAAATAAATTCATAAAGAATATTATTTTAAAATTAAAATTGAAAGTAGTAAAGTGTATATAAAATAAGAAAAAGGAAAAAAAAAATAAGTATGAGGATTGAATTGATTGCTGACTGATTTGATTAACAAATAAGAGAGTGTGTGGGTGAAGGAGAGATGAGAGAGAGAGAGAAAAATAGTTGTTGGAATAAATTTATAATTGAACTTTTTTTTTTTGAACTTTATGTTAGAACTTTTACTTTTTTTTTTAATTTATGAATATTTCATTTTTTAATAACTATAAATATACCTGGAAAATCTAGTATATTTTAGTAAAATAATAATAATTATTATTAATTAAAATTAGACACAACTATTAACACATTATACAAGATTTATTTATATAATTATAAATAAAGTAATCCAATAAAATTAGGCACAAATATTGGAAACATAAATTAAAATTAGACAAAAATTATTTCCATAAAATTAAATGAAAAACACATATTTTAATATCATAACTACCAAAAATATAAAATAAAAATTGAGAGAGATTGGATAGAGAGAGTGGAGAGAGAAAATAGAGAAAAAAGTGGAGAGATGAGAGAGAGGGAAAGATACCGAAATTAAAGAGAGAAAAATTGAATGTGGGTGAGTTGACATATGAGAGAGGAGAGAGATAGAGAGTGGAGAGAGAAGAGAGGAGAGAGAAAATAGAGGAAAAAGTGGAGAGATGAGAGAGAGAGAAAGGTACCGAAATTCAAGAGAGAAAAGTGGAATATGGGTGAGTTGACATATGAGAGATGAGAGATAAATGAGAGTTGTTAGAATAAATTATAATTGAACTTTAACACAAAATAAAATCGAACTTTTACATTTTTTTTGGAACTTGTTAATATTCTGTATTTTAAAATAAAAAATGTTATAACAGGAGGGGAAAATGAATTCAAATAAATTCATAAAAGAAATATATTTTAAGTAATAAATTGTATATAAAATTTTAAAAAAATTATGTTGGTTGAATTTATTATTAAAAGTTTACTCATAAATATCTTTACTCCCATAAATACTCCCATAAATTTCGGTAAATACTCACATAAATATCTTTACTCCCATAAATATCTTAACTTCATAACTGTAAGCAATTTGAATTGAGACTTATCAATTTGAATTATGATTTAACTTCATATATTAACACTCTCATAAATATCTTTACTCCTCTCATATTATCCACAAATATTAACAAATTATTGCACTACTAAAAATATTAGAAAACATAAATAAAGTAATCCAATAAAATTAAGCACAAATATTGGAAACATAAAATTAAAATTAGACACATTATTGCACTACTAAAAAATAAAACAATTATTATTATTATTAATTAAAATTAGCTACAAATATTAACAAATTATTGCACTACTAAAAAAATACTAGAAAATATAAATAAAGATTTTATTCAAATGTGAGAATATTTTTTAATTAATTAATAATTTAATAAATAAATTATTAATAGAGGAGAGAGGAGAGAGAAGAGAGAAGAGGGGAGAGAGGAGAGAGTGGGGGCACCGAAAATTAGGAGAGAGGAGAGAGGAGAGAGAAGAGTGGAGAGAGGAGAGAGAGGGGGCACCGAAAATTTGGAGAAATGAGAGAGGAGAGAGGGGAATGAGAGATGTGGGGTGGTGTTATGGGTTACCCTGTATATAACTAGGTATGGAGTAGTAGTAAAAAAAAAAGCAACTTAGTGGGTTGATGACAAAAATGGGAAAAATGTTGTAGTTAAGAGCCAATTTCTCTTTAATTTAACACGTGTATGTGTGTTATATAAAATAGTGATGGTAAATTTTAATAAAAATATTTATTTTTTTATTAATAAGTTACAAATTTAATACTATAGGACAGTCGTACGACTTAATATATTTTTATTTTCTTTAATTGTAATTAAATAATTATTATAAAATATTATGTTCTTCATTTTTTATAATATTATTTTAAAATTTTATATTATAATAAAATAAATCTAATAAAATATTATATTTTTAATTTTCTTAACATGCTTCTATAAATAATTCATCCTAAAAGTGGAATAGAATATTTTTTTTATTTTTAGATATATTTAAATAAATTTTAAATATAATCAATTACTCCTTCTGTCCGACAGGAATTTGCACACTTTTCTTATTGGGACGTCCCACACAAATTTGCACACTACCAAAAGAGGAAACATTGATTTACGTGCACACTCACAAACCTTTACACATATTTACTCATATACCACTACTTTATATATAAAACTATTTTCCTTAAAAAATGTGCCGTCCCGTAGGATGCAAATTCCTACGGGACGGAGGGAGTATCTTTTATTATTTTCATTAGTGGCTAATTTTAAAAAAACTTATTTTCTTTAATCATAATAAAAATAAATCTTTATGTAATGTTATGCCTTGATCATATTTATATAATTTTTTTTTGTAATCGTCATTCTAAAAGCGGCTAAATCTTATAATATAATTATTTATTGTCTTTAATTGTGTTCTTGATTTTTTTTAAACATATTTATATAATAATAAATACTTATAATTCAAAATTTTCTTGATTATTTATCTTTAAGTCACTTACTTGTACTAGAATTTTGTAAATTTACAAAATCCACACCCTCAAGAAGAAGTGATCATGTAGTATAAACAAGCATGTAGACCAAGTATAATCGAACCCAAATGAGGTAAATATAGGAACGAATGTTAGTTTATTATTTAAATTAAAGAAAAAAAATTCTTACAATGAATTCAAATTGCAAGGAGGAGTTGTTTTCCTAAATTCTAACAATCATGCAACCAAACGATTCAAATGAATTTGAAAAAAACTTAAAATTATGCAAGGGCAATAATTAAAAATGTACTAGCCATCCCCATATTCGTAGTTAGTTCAACATAAGTACTATGTATTTTAATTCATTTATATAAAGCCACAACTTAATTATGTAATTATTTCTAGACAAAATAACTATGTTATTGTCTATCATCTTCCCATCAAGTTGAGTCCTTCCAGAGCTCTCATTTGAGTCCTCAAGATAAATTAAATCTTCTAGGGCGGTGAACAAATTATTCTGTTCCCACATGGGTACTATGTCTAATTAATAATCTCTCACTATCATAGACAACAGTGTTCAAGGTTTATTAATCTAGAACCTAGACTCTTGGTCAGACATCTAAACACTGATAAGGTTCAAAATCCACATATTCACCTATACTTTTCTTGTGGTATTTGCTTATGCATGAATTAAATACACACAATCAAGCTCAAAGAATATTACATGCAATTTTTACTCTAGAAAATGCAATCTTAAAATATAAAAACAGAATTAAAATTCATAACACATCAATTTCTCTGCCTCAATTAGAGTTTCTCCTAATTTCACATATTCGAAGTATCAAGAGTTCAGTTCATGATGATTAAAGAAAGCATAATATAAATCAAATAAAACATCTTACAAAATATCCTAATCTAAAATAAAGATAGTAATAAATCAAAAATAATAGAACATGAGTACGAAGGCATAAAAATAAATAATTCTAAATCTCTAGTTTTCAAATATAAATCTCAAAATACTCCTACTCTTAATCAAGAATAAAAATTGAAAGAACAAAGTAAAGAAAATCTCAAACCATAACTACTACAACTAATAAAAAAAATCTACTATTCTCTGAATATAAACCCTACTCTACTGTTCTTCTCATTAAATCCCTTAATTCCCCTTTTATAATCTACTGCTCTATATCTCTCACGTATTCACAATGGGTCTGATTTAGTGAAATTGGGCTCAAGATAATAATTAATAATTGGGCTGGAAAAGAGGCTGCAGATGAAAATAATAGCAAGGTCTAATTGATAATCATATTCCTAATTAACGGAAGTGGTAGATTTCACGGGCGGTTGTGGGATGGATTCCAGCAACAGACGACAATAGCAGCGACAATTTCTGGTTTGAATGGTGGCAGTGGCGTTCAGAGGACGACGACGATTTCAGTGGCAAAATTTGGCGATGTTTGGTGTGAAGGGTTGTACCATTAATTCCAGTCGTGGTTGAGAGTAGGGCGGCCGTGAAGAGTGGCGGCGTTCTGTGTTGCAATCGTGAATACGGTGGTTAGGCAAGGGTGCGACGGTTGCTGGTTAGGCAGGGGTGCAACGGTTCGTTCCTACCATTAACAATTGTATTCATAATTAAATTGATAGTAAAGAAATCTGCTTCGTCGCTGCCGAAATCACGTTGCTCGCCTTATTCCAGCCGCCATCGGAAACTACTAGTCCGTCGCCGCTCGGAATCATTTCTCTTGGACCATCTCAGCTGCGCCTCATTCACACCGCCTGGATTCGAAACCGCCCCAGCACCTGCACGCCGATGACGATAATGGAGGTCGACGATCGGCGACGGGCAATTTGAGAGAGAGAGAGGTGTGTTTTGGAGAGAGAGAGAGTGAGAGAGGTGGGTTTGTGGGTTTTATTTTGGGGGGGTCCGAGAGTGGAGAGAGGAGAAAGAGAGAAAGAAAAAGAGAGAGAGAGGGAGAGAGAGAAAATGTTTTCTGGAAATTTGAAATGAGTTTGTGGGTTTCAATTGTGTGTCAGACATGTGATGGGATGAGTCCCATTTTTTGACCCTCCTTATAACACGTGATTTTTGGTATTCCTCTAGGAAATAACACTCTTATAAACGACCTTATATGTAACTTACCCAATATTATATGTTATTCATCGATTCTAATAAAAACAAATATGAATATACTTAAAGAGAGAAAAAATCTTTAGATCAATATTAAATTTTTTACAATTGATGGTGCAGACAACGAATGCAATGAAGAGATTATTTATGAATAGGATACAAAATATGTAACATATGCAAAATTATATCTAAAATTGAAGGTTCAATTCATTAATCAATAATTGCTATCAAAGATATAAATTTGGATTGACATTTAAATCATAAGAAATAAAAAACAACAAAACATTTCCATAATAAAACATATGAGAGATCTAATTGCAATAAAATATAAGTGAAATTTTGATCAACAATCGTAATAGTTTGGTGCGGGAATGATTTCTTCCTATTATAAGTGAGGAATTTGCTGGAGTTCAACTCGAAAAATCAATGGGAGCACTCTCTGTCCAACCCAATTTTTGCAACTCCCATCGGAAATATCCATGGCCGTCTTCAACCCCACCAATTGACGTCGGAAACCCTCAGCCCAAGCATCAGCTCACCTTCGTTTAGAATCAAAGCCCACAGCCGCTGTTGGTACTCAAAGAAGATGCCGGATTCGCTCTCACTACTTACCACTGCTACCGAAATACGCCCACTTCCGATCCCCTGATCCGCCAACAACAGCTGCTTACCACCATTCCACTGTTCCAACGCCTAGCTGCCGGACATCGCCACACCATAATTGCCCTGTTCTTCGCCGCCGCCATCAATCACCATCTACCCAGAGCAACACCGAAAACGCACCACATCATGCCTCCGTTTGAATCCCACCGACCAGAGTTTTGCCGCCATCGTCTTCAAGTCATTCCACGCCGCCAAAAACCCATAGCTCATAACCGCCTTGTTGCCAGTATTTAGAATGAGAAAATTAATTGGGCTTATGTTATTTGTTAAGCCTTTTTTAAAAAAAAAAAAAAACATTTAGCCCAATTGCCTAAGAGAAGAAAGCCTCGAGAAATTAAAAAAGGTCCAATTATTTTTGAGAGGTTACAAAAATAGAGGGCAAAATAGGTAATTTATATAGGGTGTATTTCATTTAATGAGGGATAAATTTATCCATTAAATCAAACACACTCTTAGGGAATTACATAATAGAGGAGGCAGTAACATATTTTTCTAGATTTTCTATTATACATTGGAGGCAAAACTAGGGGTGGCATACCGTACCGTACCGTACCGTACCGCCCATACCGTATACCGTACCGAAATTTTTGGTATGCATTTTTGCATACCGATACCGTACCAAAATTTTCGGTATACCGAAATTTCGGTATACCAAAAATGCATACCGTATACCGTACCGAAAATTTCGGTATACCGTACCGTACCGATATTTCGATATATACCGATCTATACCGAAATACCGGTCCATACCGAAATACCGACTATGTCGGTATACCTCCCATACCGGTATATACCGCCATACCGGTCCATACCGAATAATTTAAGTATAATTTTAATTAAATAAAATAAAATTTAATATTAAATTTTAATATTAAATTAAAAAAATGGTATATACCGGTATACCGAGATACCGAAATATTTTCGGTATACCGAAAATAATCGGTATACCAGAATATTTCGGTATACCGGTTTATACCGAAAATATTTCGGTATTTCGGTATATACCGGTATACCGAAAATTTTAAAATTCTATACCGATACCGTACCGAAAATATCGGTATGGTATCATACCGTACCGAAATTTTTGGTATACCGAAATTTTTGATAAATTCGGTATTTTTCGGTATGGTAAGTACGGTATACCGGTATTTTCGGTATTTGCTCCACCCCTAGGCAAAACACAACTTAGGGAGGGAAGAGAATTAATATTATTTTCTCTATATTGATTCAACTGGTATGACTATTTTTTTGAGTAGTAATTTTTATTCATATATTGAGATTTTTTAATTTGTTCTTTCAATTATTTTTGAGATTAATTTTTTACACTTTTCTTTGAAGGCTGGAGATCTAGTTTACCATTAATTTTATTCTTTCGTCGTACTCAGGAGTTATTGTTTCTTGATTTTTTAAATCTTTTATTAGATTATTTTCTGAGATATTTTATTTTATTTATGTTATGATTTTCCTTTATAATTATGAATTAAAACTCTTAAAACTCCGAATATGTGAAACATAGACAAACCTTAAGGGATGACAATGGAGCAAATCAAAGCGGATATTTCAATACTCATAACTGCTCCGCGTGTATCCTCCTATGATCCGCACTGCTTCGTCTCCACTGCGGGGTAGCATTTTGAGATCCATGCTTGGCCCGCGGGACAGATCTGATCTGTTCCGCTCCATCTATTAAATGTTCCTAATTTTACCAAATCAATATATTAAAAAAATCTAAATACAAAATATTAAAATTAATTAACTAAACATTAAAAATTATAATCTAAATCAAAATTAATCCATCCAAATCACCAAATCATATCCAAAATAACAATATAAAGTCATCCAATCCACCAAATCAATTCTAAATTGAACAAATACAAATGTGTAAATTCAAAAATAACAACGATTACTTAGAAAATATAAAAATCTAACACAAGCTAAATCATTCTCCACTTGATCATATCTCCTCACATTCAATACAAGAAAATCATTGAAAGACAAGGGTCCAAAACCGTTGTCTTTCTATAATCCGAAGCGTTGCAGATGAGATCATTGTAGTAGGTAGGTGAGTATAGACAATGGTTTTCGACCATTATCTTTAATACTATCTTACATTGTCTGTACACACATACGTACTACAATGGTTCCATCTTGTAATACCCAGCTTAAATAAGTTCGTTTTTAGTTTTAAGTTGAAGTTTCAAACTTGTTTGATTAAGTTTTCATTTTAGTCCTTTAAGTTTTTACTAGGCTTAAAGTTTCAATTTCTTGTGTTAGATTAGAATGTTTAAGTTGCTAAGTTGTGGAATTTAGTATTTAATTTGGGGATATATATTTATTTATTTTTATGAGGGTAAGAATGACTTTTGCGAATTAGTTAGAATTTAAATTTTCCTAAGTGTTAATTCATTTTTTTTTGTAGTGACCGATATTTTAGTATTTTTCTTAGACTTGATTTCAAGGATTATAGTGTAATTAGAATTTAAGATTTAAATTAAGTTTGAGGAGTTGTTAAGAGATAATTCAATAGTAAGATAAGGAAGACTTGGTCTACACTTCTATACTTAATCGTACCTAAAGATTATCAATTAGTATTAATTTTAAATTTCAAGATATTTGAAATTTATTTAGATGTTAGAATTTATTTATTTTTTATTTTTACTTGTGAAACAAGTAGTAAGTATTCTTTCCACTACTTTGAGGAGAAATCCGTATACTTCCAACAATATAGAGAGATGAAAGTGGCATTTTGAATATGGAATACCAAGTCTTAACCCTAGTATCTCTTGTATCTAGAGTAGTTACAGAAATTAGGATATATATATATGTGAAAATATCACAAAATACCCATTTTGAACTTCTAAAAATTTATTTTACCCACATCGAACTTAAAATTTTTTTTATACCCACTTCATAATATATGACCTATATACCCTTATAAAATGGGTATAAAAAAGTTAATAACTTTAAATTGGGGCTCACTTTATCTTTATAACCACACTATCTAGGTGTTAGGTTTGACTTTGTATTATATATAAATATTAGAGTACAAGTTATTCAATATATAATTGAAATTTATTTATCTATAATTCTATAATTTTATCAATTAATATTTAATTAATTTGTTTAGGTGAATAAGTAGAAGAACCAATATGGAATCAACTAATTTTATTACTCCATCATTCATATGTTGTTTTAATCTATTTCAAATATTTTATGTTTTTAATTAGTATTTTTGTATAAAAAATTTATTAATTAATCACTGATTCGATACGCAGTTGATAAAAATTAAAGTTTATAATTAAATTTTTATTAAGACAATTCGGCAGAGATTTAATTTTTGATCTAATTTTGATGTGGATAATGCTCTCGTGTTAATTAAATTTTAATAGATATATTTTAAACATCACAAATTAAATATTTTTATATACTTTAAAAAATTATAGTATTCATTAATTTGCATTAAAATTTAACTTTTATATTATAATATTCATTAATATGCACTATACATTAAAATAGTCTAAATAAAAAAATTCAAATAATCACATATATATAAATATTATAATTAGTTAATTTGATAAAAATATTATAATTAGTTAATGGCAAACACTCAAATAGAAATTTCTACGGATCTAAGATCCGTAGAAATATCCATACCCATGCCCATTTAACCCCAAATCCATAACTCGTGACCCGTGACCCAAGACCATATTTGACTAATATTATGTTTTCTCTCTCCTCATTTCAAATCTTACATTCACACGACGTGTTCTCTCTCCTCATTCTCCCTCTGCTCGTTTCCTCTCCCACGCCTCGGTTCCCGCTTTTTTCCTCCGACGGTTTTCTTCAGTTTTCCGGCGGTTTTGAAGGCGGTTTCCTCTTCTTTTAAGGTTCGTAACTCTTATTTCTTCCTTTCTTCTCGCTTTTGTGTTGATATTCGCGTGTTTTCTTCTTCGCGACAAGGTTAGTGAAAACCTAGGTTTTTCTGGTTTTTTTGTTTTTTTGTTGATTATTGTAGTCGCTTTTTTTTATTTTTACTTGTTTCAAACTTTTTTTCCGTTTTGTTCATCGTAGGGTTTAGTTTTTGTTGATTTTTTGTTTTCCAGTTTCGCATTATTGTTTCTGTTCTCCAGGTTTTGTTGCATGTTAATGTTCTGGTTTATTTTTGTTTTTGTTAAGCTTGATGATCCTTTGGTTGTGCTTTTCATGTTTGTAATATGAAAGTTTCTGGTTGTAACATAGCTAGTTACTTTATTGTAACATATATGTACGTATTTTGTAACACGGTTTCTGTGCATGTTATATTTATTTTATTATGATGTTTTGTTAAATCTCTGACACAATGTTCATATTTTTGTAACATATTTTCTATTTTTGGTCTCATTAGTTGTTATTTACATATTTTTTTCTTATGTTTTTCATTTTAAGTTTTGTATTATCATGTTTATATTCTGTAGTAATGTGTATATATTATTGCTTATTAACATTTATTGTTTAGTAACACAGTTTGGATGGATAATAACATTAATTATATTGTTTAGTAACATCTATTTTTTTTAATTGTAACACAAGTTAGAATGATTGCAGAAGTGTTATCCTTTTTATTTACTGAATAACATTTTTATAATTACTGAGTAGTAACACATTTTACTGTTTTAGTAACATGTTTAAGTTTATTTAGTAACACACATGTTATTTAATTGTAACATAAATGAATTGTTTCTAATGTTTATTTCCCTTTTTAACAGAATATAAAATGGCTTCGGATAATTCTCCAGTTTTTCTGTTAGAAGGCCCTGTTGCACCATCACGGAAGCAGGGCAGGCCTTCTAAAGGTAAAAGTACCGCGATTGTGACTGTTTCTTCGCAGCCATCCAGGTATTTTTATTTGTCTTTGTGTTTCTTGCATTTTATGTTACATTTATGTATTTTTATGTATTAATACTCTTTTATTTTCTATTTTGAAGGGATTTTACTCCTCACTCGAGACCAACTGCCTTATTTGAGCTTCTTCGGATTTTAAATGATGAGCAGAAAGAAGCTATAAGGAGTATTGGTTTTGGTGGTCTTTTAAATTTAAATCTTCCCAGGCTGTGTGGGTATCCAATGTTGAGGTGGTTAGTTGAGAACTTTAATCCTCATAGCTGGCAACTATCAGTTGGCCGTTCTAGGAGTTTTGTCATCACACCGGATGATGTGCATGATATTTTTATGATTCCAAGAAATGCTGGTCATGAGGTTGAGGTTTTTAATAGGGGAGAAGTAAATGTTCTGCTTGAGAAGTATTCTGCTTTGTATAATATCAGTGCGTCTTCGAGGTTGTCTTCACTTGCTGATCTTTTCAGAACTACGTTGAAGGATGGATGCGATGATTTTAAAAGGCTGTTTGTGTTTTTCTGTCTTTCTTCTTTGTTTACTCCTGCTGCAAATCATTCTGTTTGCAATCCTGTCATATTTAAGTCTGTTGTTGATGTTAGTCGAATTGGGAAGCTTGATTGGTGTTCGTATGTGTTTTCAAAGCTGTGCGATAGTGTTGAGTCTGTCCGTAATGGAGCCCACAATGTTACCGGTTGTCTGTTGATTCTTCAGATTGCATATCTGCACAGGGTTAGATGGCGTGGTGTTGATCTGCCTTGTTCAATCCCATTGATACAACATTGGGATGAAGAGAATATGTAACTTCGTTGCAAGCAAGAATCTGATGCCGATTTGTATGGTGATGGTGATTTGATTTTGAATACTTATCCTGTTACAAGAAATGGTGCTCTAAGGATTTCAGCTGAGGTGAATTTGCAGACCTCTGTTTCTGGTAAAGTTGAGGTAATACACACTAACCCTTTTATTATTGAATGTTAACATATTTTATGTGTTTTAGTAACAGTAATATTAGTGAATAGTAACATAGTTTCTTGAATCCTGTAACATATTTTTTAAATATAGTAACATTAATTTTATTTAATTAGTAACATATTTTATTAACTATAGTAACATTAATATTATTGATTAGTAACATAGTGTTTTGAATACTGTAATATAGATTTTGTTAGTGTAGTAACATTAAATATCTTATTTTAGTAACACAACCATATTAATTTAGTAACATATTTTATTGGTATACAGTAACATATTCTCGAGTATTATATTTTGGTGTAGGCTGTGCAGGTCAAGCTGGAGAATTTGTTGAAAGAAATAAACCAGTCGTCATCTGGTTTTATAACTAAATTATCTAAATTTAAAAGCAACTTACCTGAATCTAATCCGGATTCTGATTCTCAGTTTTGGGGAGACGAGTCCTTTCTTAGTATAGTTGATGATCTTGTTGAGAATTTCAATCGTGCAAAAGATTTATCAGATGCTCCTAATTTTGAATTGTTTCCTGATAGTCCTTTGTTTAAAAATCGTTCTGATTATTCAACTCTTAAGGGTGAGCAGGTTTTGGGAGAAACTGTTGAAGTTGGTGGGACGGGTAAGGATTCTATTGGGAAAAAGGATTTGTCTAAGGAGGTTGGTGATGAAGTTGCAAGAAGAACAAGGAAAGAGAAGGGAAAAGCTGTTGTGGAGATTGAGGAGGAGGTCGAGTACGTTGAAAGTGAGAGTGAGGAGGAGGAAGATACTGAAGAGGATGAAAGTGAGGAGCAAGAGGAAGATCGTGAAGAGGGTGAAACTGAGGAACATGAGAGAGGTGGTGATCATGAGCAAGAAATTGGTGGAGAAGAGGAAGAACAGGCAGAATTTGAAGAGGAAGCTGGTGTAGAGGAAGAGGAAGAAATTGGAGAGGAAGAGGGAGAAAAAGAAGAAGAAGTTGTTTTAGAAGACGAAGTTGGTGATGAACAGGAGGGAAATGCTGGTGATGATGAAGAAGCAACTGGTGAAGGATCTGGGAGTGAGGATCAGGAGCAAGATGATGAAGGTAATGAAGTTGATGTTGAGGCTGAGAAGGCAAAAGCTTTGGAGGATCAAGAGGTTTCTGTTTTTGAATATCTTATTGCAGGTTTTGTTCCGCCACATGGGTTTTTGAGCCCTCTTTTCATGGTTGAGAAGAAAACCTTGGCTAGATTGGAACGCTATGAGAGCGAACTTCTTGATTACATTTTTCACTACAAGGAAAATCTGCAGTAAGTTATTTTCTTTTTTCAGTAACACTGATTTTTATATATAGTAACATATTAAAGTTAAGTATGTAACATTATTTAAAAAAAAAAAAAGTAACATATATATCTGTTATATTGTAACATGTATAGTAAGTTAATTCTTTTTTTTATTAGTGAGGAGTTTTTTCTGTCCAAAAATGAGATGTATCTTGTTTCCCGGGAAGATTTGCTGACGATGTGTCCCCAGACCGATATTGCTCATAATATTGTGAATGCAATTTGTTATGTTTGTTCGCCTGGAAGCAATGCATCGTAATCCAATTCTAGTTTGTCTCGATTTGTCTTTGGGTTGGATTACAGCGTAAGTTTTCAAATATTTCTTTTTTTCTGTCTTTTGTAATATCATTTGTTAAATTTATTTATTCTCTTTATTTTTTACTGTAGAGGCCTTTGAATGATATACTAAGGAAGCAAGGTTCTTTGGTGGATAATGAAAGCCAGGTATTTGGAGGTTGGAGAACTTGGGTTGAGACAACGTCAATGGAGAGGTTTATGTCTGCTGACTTGGTAATTAATTTATGATAGAGTAACACTTCATATTTTATATAGTAACATATTTTTTGAGTAAGAGTAACATATATATATTATTGCATACTTTTTTCTTTTTTTCAGATTTTTGTTCCTTTTTGTATTTATGAACACTACGCTGTTGCCGTTTTTAACTTAAATGTGGGGAAGATCCAGTACTTGGATAACATAGTTCATGTTGATCAGCATACGTATGATGAATGTCTGTCACTTCTGGTTAGTTTTTTAATTTTTTTGATTATTTTTTATTTTTTTTATTCTGATTTTTATGCATTTTTTTTTGTAATGATTTTTTTTATATAATTTGTAGAGGAAGTACATGGCGAAGTTTCTTCGTGAGGTCAAGCATCCGAAAGCAGATACTGTGAAAAAATACAAGATTCAGACAATGAGACTTGCATGGAGGTCAAGTTAAATTAACAAGGATTGTGGTGTCTTTCTGATCAATCATATTCTGAATTTTCAAGGAGATTTGTATGACATGCCTGACTTGATGCAGGTAACACAGTTTTTATGATTATGTAACATAGATTATATAGTTTAGTAACATATCATTTTATATATATTCTAATATCTTTTTTTTAATAGGCTAATTCCAGAATTTTTCTGAGGGCAAGTTACTGTTCGAAATTTATTACATCAAATGTGAATAGGTACAGGAATGATGTTTTGAAGAAGGTCCATGATTTTTATGTGAACAAGCCGGCTCTGTTGGCTGCTTCAAAGCAACAAGGTTCACCAGAAAAGAAGAGGAAACATCAACCTGTTACCTATTCGAAGAGGAATTTAAGATCGAGGAAGAAAGATTGAATTGTGGTTTTGGTTGTTTTTTTTATGTGAATTTGAATTGTTATTTGGTCTTTGTGGGCTGTGAATTTGGTTGTTCTGAATTTGGTTGGATACTGTGAATTTCGGGTGGTATTTGGGGTAAATTTTTTGTCAATATGGGTGCACAGATATGGGGTGTTATTTGGTATTTGTGGTGAATTTTTTGGTGAAGTTATTTAGATGTTTGATACATTGGTATGGGGTGAATTTGGTATTTAGATCTTTTGAGGTTGAATATGTGGGCAGTTGTAAAGTTGATTCAATACTTTGAATATTCGGGTAGTTTCTGCAGTTTTTGCAGTCTATATTATTTTGGAATATTGTATAGTTTATTATCATATGCTTATTTCTGATATTTGTTATATTTTTGTTCACAGGGTTTTTTTGGTAATACTTATGTTGGAAATTCATCCATCATAAGGTATATATTATTTTTAAAAAATTATATAGTAACACAGTTTGTTACATATTGTAACATTAATTTTTTGTTTATAAAAATCAATTTTTTTATCAAATGATGAAGTACAAGGGAAGATTATGAAGGTAACTTTTTTTATTTTACATAGTATTATTTACATTATAGTAACATAAATTTAATTGAATAGTAATATTGAATCAAGTCAATAGTAACATACAAATTTATTTTTTTGTGAATTTTTTTCTAAGACATAAAATTTTTTATTTTTCAGAGAATATAATCAATTTTTAACGTTTTCAAAGATTTATAGTGATATTCTTTTTAAAAATTTGAAATGTAACACTAATATATATTATATAGTAACATTCAGAAAAGTCACTTGTAACATATTTTTTATATCAAGTTTAACACAAATAATTAGTCAAATAAGTTTGAAAATGCTCTTTGATCTCATTTTTATACCAAGAGTAACATATATTTAAATGTATAATAATATATATTCAATTGAGTATTCACAAATTTTTAATAAATTTACTTTTTATAATTAGTTGTTCAGCGCAAAAAACAACATGCTTATAATTTGATAGTAACACAGAGTATCAAAATTTGTAACATTAAAATAAGGTATATGTAACATATTCAATAGTAACACAGATTGTCAAATTTTGTAACACTGACATCAGGTAATTGTAACATACCGTTGTAGTAATTGTCCTTTTTATAATACTAACAAAAGTTAACAGTAACCTATTTATATATTAACACAGTTTAATCATTTAGTAACTCAAATAGCAACACAAATTTAAGGCAACAGTAATATATGCAAATAGTAACACAAATTTATCCATATTGTAACACTGAAATAAGGCATAAGTAACATAATCTTCAAACCAAAATTATAAATGCAGTATAGAGAATTAGTTTTATATCAAATGAGCATTTGGTGTTTGCGTGCCATATTCCATTGGCAGTTTTTTCTTCTTTTTTTGAGTTCCTTTGAAGTGACCTTTTATTCTTGCTTTCCTTCCCTTTGTTGTTGAGCGTTTAGGGTCCCGTATTTCAACTCCTTCCACAGTTTCTGCTGATTTTTCTGGCTGTTGTTTCGAATAAAATTCCTTTGCCTTCATTGAGTCTCTTTCCATACTTTCTTCTAGCATTTTTCTTGTTTCAGCATCTCTCTCGCACTCCAATATAAGGCTGTAGCTCCTCCTAGCCATTTGATGTCTCCAAGGGATTGAACTTTGTATCTTTCTTGCTTCCATTTCTGTGTTTTTTTCCCAAATTTGTAACTTTGCGTCCTTTGTCCACCTCGTACGTATGTATTCACTCGGTATTTCTTGTACCGAGTTAATATGCAGCACACGTATGCAGTGGCAGCACAATATTCCACACTCTTCAAATTTTTTGCAGCTGCACTGTATTCTAATCATCATCTGTTAAAAAATTACCCTATGTGCTTCTCCTTTTACTGTTACATCATAAACAAATGTGGTATCTTCTCTTGCAATCTCCTGTGATGTACAAGATAGGCTCCTTAGGAATTCGTTCTCAAATGTTTTGAAAATGGTCAGCGTGTAAACTTCTGCAGCATGTTTCACTATTCCGTTAATCATCAAACTTGTCTCAGGCATGATACGCTGACACTGGAACTCGTCATTTGCCTCGTTTGTTCTCCAAGCTTTGACTGTTTTGTTGAATATTTCATAAAACTCAGTCAAGCCTGTGGTCTTTCTTGAATTGAAAGATATTGCACTGTTTGTACTCTCACTTCGCTGCGATGATCGTATTCCAGCTGAAAAGAAATCCTTGCTCAATGCTGTACACCATTTTTCTTTTAAATTGTAGAGCCTTTCAAACCAAGTGTTGTTCTGCAGTTTATAATCATTAATCATTTTCTTCCAGCAATTTTCAAAGTCCTCCCTATCGACACAGCCGGATAGGCACTTTTTGAATGAATCTTTAAATTGGTTGTTGCTCTTTAACTGTGCAAACCTGCTCACTGCATTCTGGTGTAAGTGCCATAGACACAATCTGTGCCTTGTTTCTGGGAAAACCTGATTTGTAACACAGATTATATAATATAGTAACACATAATATACTCTTAGAGTAACATAAATATTTGGTAACACATATGTTAATTGAAGAGTAACACAAATTTATAGTAACACTATATTTAACTATAAAGTAACACTAATTTGTATTTCATGTAACATAAAAATATTATCATACCTTTTCTATTGCCTTTGAAATTGCTAGGTCCTGGTCAGTGAATATTGTCACTGGAGTCTTCCCAGCCATTGATTTCTTGAACATTGTGAACAACCACTCGAAAGTTTCTGTTTTTTCATCTGATAAAAATGCTATTCCAAACATAGTATTTTTCCAGTGGTTGTTTATTCCCACAAATGGCGCACATATGAGATCGTATCTGTTAGTCTTATAAGTCGTGTCGAATACCAAAACATCACCGTATATATCAAAATCATCTCTCATCATTGAGTCTCTCCAAAAAATATTACTCAACCTCCCATCTTCATTCATCTCTAACTTGTAGAAGAACTGAGGTTCGTCTTCTGTTTGGCTCTGTATCAATTCCATGAATTTCTTCGCATCACCCCCCTCTATGTTACTTCTTTTAGTACGGTTCACATAGTTTAGATGGTCTCTCATTGTGTGTCCAATCTGGTCTTCTCCTCCAGCACTATAAGCTAGGTAACGGAACGAATCTGCTGGTTTTATACCAGATGATAACATGTCTACAATTGCTTCAGCCTTTCCACCCGTTATAGCTCTCTCAGAACGATGCAAATGGTTCCATTCTTTTCTTGTCAGTTGATGATTGTGCTCCATTATGTGTTTTGATACTTCATACTTTCCACATTCACTTAATCTTGCCCTCATCATTGCCTTGCATTCTGTTCTTGTCCCTCCAATCTTTCGTTTTGTAGTTTTCTCCTTAACTACTGTTTCATCACCTGGACGTCTTTTACCTTCATTAGAGCACACGTAATTTTTTGATAACAACACTTCTCTGCCATCCGTTGTTCTTGTTTCTGTTGTTTTTCGTACACTAAATCCAACTGAACGGGCGTGTGCACAGTACAATTTGTAGATTTCATCAATGGTGTCTCTTTTCATCCCAAGCAATGAGTCACTGAATTCGTTACTATCAAAGTTCTCTCCTTCATTTTCCTGATTAGGTGCATTATCTGACTCCTCTATGTGCCCATCAATAGATTGTAGATCAGTGTCTTCCACATTATGTATTCCTGGAATATAATATTTATAGTATAAAACATTAATTATGTCTAGTGTAACACTATCTTTTATGTTTAGTAACACATAAATTTGAACAATGTAACATGTTTTTAATGAATAAAATTAACACTTTTTATTTTATTATAGAACAGATAATATTCAATCAGGTTTCATATTTTTTCAGATTTTTAAATATTCAATATATGTATTTTTACATAGTAATACATAATTATATTAGTTAGTAACATATAGGAAAGAAAACAGTAACATATTTTTAAGTAAATATTTTTTTTAAAAGAGAGTAACATATGGAATTGAAGACAGTAAAATATAATCCAATCCAGTAATTTGTAACAATGTGTAGGTCATAAAGTAACATCAATATGTTCATTGAGTAACATATGGAATTGATGTCAGTAACATATAACTCATTCCAGTAATTAGTAACACTGTGTATGGCATAATGTAACATGAATATGTTCATTGAGTAACATATGGAATTTATGACAGTAATAATTAACTCTATCCAGTAATTTGTAACACTGTGTGGTGCATAAAGTAACATGAATATGTTCATTGAGTAACATATTTTTCCCATCTAGAGAATTGTAACACTGGTAATTTTATTTTGTAACACATATATTATGAATATGTAACATATTTTTAAAATTCATTCCACATGCATGAGTTATTATTTGATCTGTGTTTGCGATGTTACCTGTTGTTGTAGAACCTATAGAATTTGGTGTTTCTATTATTTGGCAGTCTGGAAAGTAATCATCCATATGTTTCTGCTGTATTTTTGGACTCTGATTTCTTCAAAATCTTCTTCCGATTAGTTTCCTGCTTTGTTTCATCGGAATCGTTTCCTTGTTGCTTGTGAATTCGTCATTTTTCTGATGCGTTGCTGTGGGTTTTGGTGAGTTTCTGTGATTTAAATATCGAATCCGCGAATTTTGGCAACAGAATCGGGTATATTTGGTAAGATCCGGCGGATATTTGGTAAGATCCAGCTATGATCCGGAAATTTGGCCGACCCGCGCCTGACCCAGACGCGACCCGCGAGTTTTTAATGGGTTTGGGTTTTGTGCTTGTTTTTGGAAATTTCTACCGTAGAAATTTCTACGCAAGTGTGCCTCTTAGTTAATTTATTAAAATTATATGTTTTACTACTTCATTGTTATTTATTATATAATATTTAAATATTAAATTGGGTGGAGTGGGGTAGGATAGGGTGGAATAACTAGATAATGTCATGATGATGTTTATGAGTCATATGGATAAAAAAGATTGTTTGAAATTGAAAATTAATAGAAAAAATTATTTATATTTGAAGTGGGTAAAATAAATTTTTTAAAGTTGAAAATGAGTATTTTGAATTGTCTCCCTATATATATATAAATCATGGCAATTAATTTCTCTAATTAAACTCTAAAGTTGCCACAAACTTTGAGAAAGAGATAGCAATCCTTTTCTTCATTCAGCCGAGAGATACCAATAACAAAAGGGAGCCATTTTGTTTCTTTTCTTACTGGATTTGCAAACTAGAGTGATCAAAGATAAATTCATTTCTTATCTTGTTTTTTCCTTCTTGTTCGATCATTCGACCGCCGTTTTCTTTCCTTTCTTTCTCGAAAATTTGTGGACAAATGTGAGCCTTTTCTTTTCTTTTTCTTTCGAAATAAAAAGAAGATCTGCATGCTACAATCAGTAGTTTATTTCTGAATTAAACGCTGAGAGGAAAGCTTCTTTCTCAATTAGCCAAGTACAACCTTATTTCTTTTAATTTATGGCCGTTGGTCTCTTTCATTTCCTTTCTATTTTCTTTTTCAAAAATCTTGATTAAACAATCACCCTTTTCTTTCCTTTGTTGACGTTGCAACAGTCCTTTTCCTTTTTTCTATATACCAAATTAAGTCATGTATGTATATTAAATCCTTTATGTTTCTGCCGTATATTTTGTAAGGCTAAAGGAATAGAAGTTGTTCGTACATTTGCACCATATATAGCCGATATTTCAACACTATTCAGTCAAAACTTTAAACACAAAAGGTGGGGTGTTTTTATGTTAATGAACAGTATGAGTTCTAATTTTAATTGAAGTTGATATGATCATTTTCCATGCAATTTATGAGGTTTACGAAGAGGAACAGTGATACCGTATCCTATACAAGAGGTTATCATTCCTAAAATGTATTACGAGGTTAATGGGTATGCAAAAATTTATTATGTCCTTGAATTAACTTGTGAACTCATAACCCCCAATGAGCTAGTAATTATTTTTTATTGCTCACCACGTTCAAATAAACATTTTTGCAGAATACGATGATGAAGTGGAGGTGTGGTGAAGGGAGGGGAAAAGAAGAGAAAGGAGCCTAAGAAGCTTACTGTTAACGAGGAACTGGACGTGATGATAGAGGATCTTGATCACATACTCAAACGTATCAAGTATATGACTGTGTTTCTCCCCTTAATGTTAGGATTATTAGCCCTAAGAAGTCTATGTAATTGTCATCGCATGTTTTGCTAAATTAGTATTTCTTTGGATTCATGAACAAGTAGTAAGATAGGATTTGAATGTTATAAACTAGACTCCTGAATGTTTGAATATGCATGGTTTTAAGATTCGGATTATTTGGTTTGGGGGTTTACGTTATGGTTTATGAAATTTCATTTTTTATTATTATTATGAAATGTATGTTGAAATGTAATTGGACTTGGGGTATGTATACTGAAAATTATGTTTGAAACATCCTGTGCAATTTTGGTAAGTTGAAAGAACGAGTTTTAAATATTCTTATCATAGTTTTATGAAAATATAATATGTTGTTTAAATTTAGACTTAATTAGGCATACATGTTTAGGTAGCATAATAGCATTAATTAGGATTTTTGGTCTAGTGCAGTTATTATAAATATGTGTTTTGTGGTATAATTTTTTTATTTTAATATGAGTTTCGTGCGTTAGATAATACTCCCTCCGTCCCATAATTGTTTTCACACTTTCCTTTTTCGTCCGTCCCACAATTGTTTTCACACCCTATAAATGGAAACTATTACTTTAACTTTATCCTCACAATCCAACTAATCTCATTATTTTAATAATATAACTTTACACAACACTCTATTTTTTCTTAAAAGTTGTGTCATCCCAAAGGTGAAAACACCTCTGGGACGGAGGGAGTATATAATATGAATTTGTACTATTAGTCCTTTTAAGTTGTGAAAAGCATGAATCTTGGTTACTGCAGTAGGTTTAGTAAATTATTCGGAAATCCCCATTCATAGTTTCTGGAAATTTTTTACATATTCTAAAACTAGGATGTTTTAGCTTTAATTTTCATCTAATCTCACTTGATTCGGGTTATTAATGAGTGAGATATGAATTTTTTAAAATTGTGTGTCGAAGTTGTCCATTTTAATGAGTGCGAGCATGTTATATGTATTATTTAATTAGTCCTTTATTTTATTTAAGGAATGAAAATAGGTAAAGTTTCTTAGCCGCGCCTTAAATATTAATTTCATGTTAGAAGAGTCTTCCATTGCGTGTTAATTAGAAATTAGGAAAATTAGGGTGTGACACATCTACAACAATCAAATAATGGAAAGGCAACGGTTTTGGATCGTTCTCATTTATTATTTTATACAATGGTCATAAACCGTTGTATTTTAAAAAATATTTATTGTAATCATAATAAATTTGATAGAAAACATTGATTTTCAACCTTTGTTTTTTTTATAAATTAAACGTAATTGTAGTTCAAAATGAATTGATAGAGACAAAATTTGGATTGTTGTCGTTAAATTTTTATACAACATTTTATCGACAGTTGTCTTTATACATATACTATGTCAGCCAGGTGCTACATGAGGCGGAGCTGAGGCATTCCCCAATGGAGAAATTGGCATAAGCATTAGTGATGAGCGTGAGGAAGCTCCGACCTTATTTCTTCGACCACCAAGTGGAAGTTTTAACAACGTTCCCCTTGAGGCAAATCTTACACAGACCCGACACTGCCGGACGATTGCTAAAATGGTCACTAGAGGTCAGCCAATACGGTATAACATACGCTCCTCGAACAGCGATCAAAGGGCAGGCTCTAGCAGACTTCATAGTAAAGCTAACCTACCCTCAAGATTCGACGAGGGGACGTATATACCCATGGCACCTCTACGTAGACGGCTCAGCAACAAGTTCCGCGGCCGGTGCAGGTGTTGTCCTAGTGAGTCCCGACGAACAAGTATTCACTCAGCAATAAGGTTCAACTTCTTAGCAACTAACAATGAAGCCGAATACGAAGCACTTATTGCGGGATTGAGACGATCATTAGCTGTGGGGGCAACCAGGCTTCAAATTTTCGGGGGATTCGCAGCTAATAGTATCTCAAGTCCGAGGTGAATACGAAGCAAAGGATCGGCAAATGATCATCTATCAAAGGATCGTCGCGCATCTGATATCCAAGTTCGATCAAGTGTACATTGAGCAAATCCCCCTGTTAGAGAACACACAAGCAGATGCTTTAGCTCGGTTGGCTACAAGCACCGGAGAACCAAGTATCTTGGAAGTAGTGGTCACAAAGCAAACTAATCCTTCAACATTTGATTATATTAATCAAGTGTTGAAGAGGTGGCAACAAATAATGAACAACCAAGTAGTGATTGACGACTGGCGTACACCCATCACTAAATATTTGGCCAACGGAGAGCAGCCGGGAGATCCGTGGGAAGCACGACGAGTTGTGAAGTAAGCTGCAAGATACACGATGATCGAGGGGCAGTTATACAAGAGCGGAATTTCATTGCCATTGCTCAAATGTCTCTCCCCGGAAGAAGGTCAGAAAGTGTTAGAAGAAATCCATGAAGGAATATGTGGAGGCCACGCCGGGGGCAAGCCTTAGCCTACAAGACTATAAGGCAAGGATACTACTGGCCAACACTGCGAAAGGATGCAATTAGATATGCTAAGAAATGTTTAAAGTGCCAACAGTTTGCTCCAAGCATTCACACCCCAGCACAAGAATTAAAATTTGTATATAGTCCATGGCCATTCGCTAAATGGGGTATCGACTTGATCGGCCCATTCCCTCCCGGTAAAGGTGGAGTAAAATTTATAGTAGTGGCTGTGGACTATTATACTAAGTGGGCCGAAACAGAAGCCTTAACAACGATAACCCAAGAAAAAATGATAAGTTTCATTTGGAAAGACTTGGTGTGCAGATTTGGGTTACCGCAATCAATCGTCACGGATAACGGGAGACAGTTTGATGGGAACATCAAAAAGCATTACTCAACACCGTATCATCCTCAATCGAATGGACAAGTCGAATCCGTGAACAAGATCTTGAAGCACATCCTGAAAATCCGATTGGAAAAAAGGAAGGGCAGTTGGGCTGACGAACTGCCGGAGGTCTTATGGACTTATAGAACGTCCTATAAGACGAGCACCATGTCCTTCGGAGTTGAAGCAGTCATCCCGGTGGAAGTTCAACATCGGACGTGGAGGATAATCAGATACGATGAAAGAACAAACGAGGAGGATATGGCAGTTGAAAAAGATCTAATTGAAGAAACAAGGACTTCTGCGGAGTTGAGAAATGATGTCTACAAACGATGAGCTGAAAAATATTACAACTCACAGGTCAAGGATAGAAGGTTCAAGGCTGGCGACTTGGTGATGAGACGGATATTGGCGGTTCCTACAGGAGTATTTGGTCCAAGATGGGAAGGTCCGTTCAAAGTAACGAAGAGTTGGCCGAATGGGACGTATGGCTTGGAAGATATGCAAGGCAACCCTTCGTCATACACTTGGAACGCGGCACATCTCAAGAAATTCTACCAATAAAGACTTGTGAAAATTTTCTTTTGAAACCTTGCTCGCCCAACATGTATAGGGGCAAGCAGGTTCGATTCAGATAGGTTTAAATCTGTAAAGTCATATTATGTTGAATAAAGAAGATGTTTCCTTTCAAGAGGTGTTTATGTGAACGTTCAAATATTCTTAAGTTATAAGCTCAAAAAACTTACGAGTCCAAAATAAAGGCAAGGTATTGAGACTAACCCTATGGATATACCAGGAAAAGGGAGTCCTTACCATCAATACGCCTACATCGAAAGAGATGAAAAATAAAAGGTGTTAAATTTGCGATTCCGTAAAAGGAAAAGTAAGACGAATCAATTAAAACACCCTACAACGAAGATGGGCAATAAATAAATTAGACAAAAATATCGACAAAACGCAAACGTAAACAAACTCGAAAGAAAGGAAACTGCATATTCATTGATGTCAAAAAGAGTTCAGATAAAAACAAAAAACCCAAGGCAAAAAGTGCCAACACCCTACTGCTCGCCGGGCTGGTCGCCATCCTGCTCGCCCGGCTGAGCAGCTGCTTGCCCGCCACCTTGACCAGCCTGCTCGCCCGCCTGCTCGCTGGCCTGGTCGCCTATCTGCTCGCCAGCACCTGAAGGAGAGAGACCCGGGAGGACCTCGAAAGGGGATAGACCTTCAGTGTCTACCATGGCATCGTCCTGAGCGTCAATCTGCAAAGGTGGATAGTTCCCACCTATGATCTTAAGATTCGGAGGCACGAAGCTCAGGTCAATGCCCATTTCTTCAAGGTCCCCGATGTCGACAACAAGACCGTCCTTAAGAGGACGTTCAGTGAGAAACTCGGTGAACTCTTTCTTCAGGGCCTCCCAAGGATCCGCATTTTCACCAACAGCATGGTGATAAGCCCTAAGGTTCTCGGCAAAGGCGTAGACAAAACCGAAGTCGGATGCTCAGCCTTGTGCTCAACCAGTTGGTTTCGAGTAGCATGGAGTTCTTTCTCCAGCTCGGCGACCTTCTCTCGGGCTACCCGACTCTCCTCCAATTGAGCCCTCATGCTCGTCAACTCAGCACGAAGGCTATCAGCCTCAACCTTAGCCCTCTCAACACTCGCAAGCGCCGACTGCACGGCATCCAATGAAGCCTTGGCCTTAGCTTCCAAAGTCACAGCCTTCTTCTTTGCTTCATCTCTTTCCTTCCTCAAGGTGTCATTCAGAACTACATAAGACTTCTCCAGCACAAGAACTTGCTCAATGACACGTTGAGCAGTCACAAGGGCACCACAGAAGTGATGCATGACGGTGCGGATGTTATCCGTCACCGATTGGTGCTGTGCAATGGCATCTTGTAGTTGTGTCCAGTGGCGA
Organism: Prunella vulgaris; assembly: GCA_026898435.1. Lineage (NCBI taxonomy): Eukaryota > Viridiplantae > Streptophyta > Magnoliopsida > Lamiales > Lamiaceae > Prunella > Prunella vulgaris. Next base: position 655,309 of record JAPKLY010000189.1, read on the forward strand.
ACGGTAGACTCGAAAGCTCCGAAGTGGGCCTTGAAGTTCTTTAAGAGTCTTGGGAGGCGGAGCGAGTGCGAACTGGTGCACAGCCGCACTGCGGTGCTGATGTCGTGAAGGATCATACCTGCATAAAGGTTCATGCAAGAAAACACTTAGAATTTTTTTTCAATTTCTAAGTACAAATGTGCTAGAAGTTTGAGAATATTACCCTGCTGCTCGATCTTGATCCCATCCAAGGATAGAGATATCCAACAACTACCCAACAGAGCGGATGGGCGCGGGGGCAGTAGAAATGCCAGCGGAGACTGGAAGTGTAGGCTCTGGGACCTCGACTCGACCCGAGCCTCCCGAGGCTGAAGCTCTCGAAGTCTTTACCCTCTTGGCGGCATCACCTTCATGCTCGATGCGTGAACCATCGCCCCTCTGTAAGCGACGGCTACCACCACTGGGAGAGCCGCTGGGGGCTTGCCTATCCTCAGCGCGGGGAGCCCGTGGAGGAGCAGTGGATCGAGTGCTGGGTCCGGTGCCCGTCCCCTTCTTCACTTGGGCGGCCTTCTGGGCAGCTAACACCACGGAGGGGGGATCTCTCTTAGTCCTGGCCATCCCAAACCTCTGATTCAACACCCGAAAGGATGGGGGGGTGGCGATAGTAACCTCTGCAGCTGCAAGCATCAAGGAACATGAAAAGAGTTAGAAAATTTTCGCAAGTTTCAATATACAAAGTCAAAAAGTCTAAAGATCATAACGGTTATACCTGCGGGACGAGCGACTTGAGCTCGTAGGTGGTGAGGAGTTGTGATCAACCCCGAGGCAGTGTGACAACTAGGCTTGTTCAGATACTCAAACGTCATGTCCTTCTTGTTCCGGCGACAGACGAGGATGCAGGTAAACTTGAACTCCTCGGACAAGCTCGTCTTTTTCCAACGCTGAGGAGTAAGACCTGCAACAAAGAAATAAGGTGTTAGATACGATACCGAAAACAACATTCAAAATGCTAACAAGTCCTACGCTGCAACTCGCCAAACTCTGTAGGGGACATGATGCGTCCCCCAAGTTCTTCGTTGTTATCCGGGGCACGCCAGTCCCCACCGATGAAGAAGAACTGCTCCTTCCAGTCCTTCACCTTGTTGGGCAGTCCTTCTAGGATCCTCATATCACTCCTCTCCTTGAGGTAGTAATAACCTTGACCTTCTTCGGAGCACTTGCTGAGGTAGAGTGTATAGTTCACCTCGTACGGGGTCAGGCGGTCCTTATACTTCTCCAAGGCAAAGGCCGTGCAGAGGGAAATCAGGTATGTCCAAGCATTGGGTGTTAGCTGTGTAATAGCTAAACCCGTAGTCTCCAAGAAATGACCAATGAGGGGATGAAGAGGTAATGTCACGCCAGCGGCTAGAGTATGCAAGTTAATCGCTATTAAACCCTCCGGAGGACGATCGGCTCTTTCCTTTTCCCGAGGAGTGTACATTGTCACATCACAGGGAATGTGATACTCCATCCGGATGCTGTCAAGGTCGTCCTCATCAATAACACTCACCACAGTGTTCGCCTTGTAGTTGGTACGGTCACCTTTCTCAAGTTCTCGGTATTATCGGGGAGGTGTTGGGAAGTCAACGGTGTATCGATCAAAATAAGCTCTCCAGTCAAACTCCTGTTCGATACCTTCAGGGATGGACTTCTCCGACATTTGAGGTTGCGGGAAGCCAACGGACTCGAACCATTCAGTGATAGAGTCATCACTATCATCACTACTGGAGAGTACTTCCACATCCTCTTGGTCATCACCATCGGGGTGAGCAGCGGGCTGCTCGACTACCTGCTTACCCGTCTGCTCGCCGACCTGCACGCCTACCTCCTCCGACGGCCGGTCAACCTCCACGGCCTCGGGATCAGAGCCCGCCAGATGAACCGATGAGAGGCCAGCGATCGGACAACTTTCCCCCATGGGTTGTTTGCCCGGATTCCGGTGAGAAATAGTATGGCTTGAGGATGACGACATGATTCGAGAAAAGAGGAGAAAAGAAGTTTATCCTAGGAAGAGGCTAACTACGGATTGGAAATGTCACCACCAAGATTCCGATCGAGTATTCCAATGGAAAATCCGACGAACAAGCACATAAAATAGAAATTCGAAATTAAGAGAAAGAGAGGATAAAACTAAAAAGAAATGTTAAAAGGCAAAGTACGTAAGAAATTACCTTCAAATAAGACTCTGAAATCGTTCATCGGAGTGGGAATAAAGGAGATCGCCGGAAATCAGAAGTAGAGGTAGATTGCCAGAAAATTGCAGAGAATTGAAATGTGAAGAAGAAGATGAACATTAGAAGAGATCCCTATTTATACTTTAGGGTTAAAAGAAAGAGGGGAAAGAATTTTCAGGGGTTATTTTGCAAGAATTTAAAAAGTTTTGAATAGGGGCGTGTCTTTTCATGGTTGATTGGCACACTAAACGAAAAGGTGCCTCGATTCCCAGAATGCCTTTTTCATAGGCTAAGGCGAGAGTAAGCCGAGTAGAAAGTCGAGCACTTGAGCCGAGCATAGAGTCGAGCACAATATTGCTTGCCAACCTGCTCGCCTTAATACTCATCGATACGGTAAATACAATCCAGCATATGCTTCGATAAAGAGAAATCTAATCGAAGCATATACTGAGGGGCAAATGTTGATAAAAGGAGTTAACCATAATAAGTGAAATGTGATCAAGTACATTCTGCTCGCTAACATGCTCGCCGGAATACTCGTCGGCATGCTCACATAAGCCCAAAGGTGATAAGGCAACCAGCCTACGTGGCCAACTCCCAGTTGCTCGCCACCATGCTCACCAATTTGCTCGACGGCCTGTTCGCCCAAGCCCTTGGGTGACGAAGCAATAAGCCCATATGGCTATGGTCAAGATGCTCACCACGTTGCTCGCTCGGCTGCTCGCTACGATGACCTAAGGATGTTGGGACAATCTGAGTATTTTGATTAGATCCCAAAACCCCTGATGAATTTGCCTAAGTATAGTATTCAGGATAAAATAGTTCAGGATAGTTAGATTAGAAATTCAGTACAGGAGGACCATGCTAAAGACTGAAGAATATTGGAGTCGACCCAATTTACTGAAGTCTGAAGCGTAAACCATTCTGAACAAGTCAGTCAGTCTCGCTGAAGATTGTCTGTTCTGAAGCTGAAGATCGAAGCCTGCTGATTCATCCTGAAGTCAATCCTGAAGTACCATTGGCTGATGTTTCTACTGAGTACACTAAGCATACTCAGGACAGAAGTCAGTCAGTGAAGAGTAAGTGTCACCTATCAGGCTGTGCTGAATGCACATAGGACCTGACTTAGGCCTTGGTTCAGTTCACCTGAATCCTGTAAGTCCGAAGCAAAAAGGTAACACATACTGAGCTGAATAACCTATCAGGCTGTGCTGAATGCACGTAGGACCTGACTCAGGCTTTGGTTCAGATCACCTGAATCATGTCAGTCCAAAGCAAAAGGTTATTTACGCTATGGGACAAGAGACAAAAAGAATGTCAGTAAGACTCCATTAAGACACGTTCAGACTGAGTTATTAACAAGAGACTCAGAGCATTGAATGTACGAGGAAGGATAAATGTCTGAAGGTCAACTAGCCGTTATAGCGGAAAGCCAATGATCTTTCAACACGTAAGCACGGAGTCTGCGCAGCATTTAATGCGGCATTTAATGCGTCTCAAAAAGGTTGTAGGTGATGTGACAACTTGCCAGAATAAGCATGGCGGGTAGGTCGAACAGTATTTCTAGCCTGCAATCTACCTAAAATAGGAAAGATTTGATTTGATCTCCTCCAACGGATCTATTTTGAATCTCGCCTATAAATATGGAGAACCTTGCACCCATTCAAGGTTAACGGGAAATTTCCAAGAGAAAACTCTCAAGAATCCAAGAACACAAAGCATATCATAAACAACACTCTGCAATTAAATTTCCCTAGTGTTGTAGTAGGATTCACTCTGTATTTGCTTAGATCGATAGCTCTATTATTTAGCATTGATTTGTATTGCTAGAGCTATCTTAGTTGGAAACCAGAATACCAAACCTCTCAAAGTGTGAGATAGGTTGGTTAGAAGGACTGGGACTTGTAAAACGCCCAGGGGTCAGTTCCTAAGAGAGGAAGTTGGCTACTCGTGTCCCTTGGCACGTAAAACCCAAGTACCTATCCTCAGGGTTTTGAGGATAGCTTCCTGTTAAATCAGGTCGTGGACGTAGGAGTTGGTTATCTCCGAACCACGTTAAAAAGTCCCCTGTGTGCTGATTTACTGTTCTGTTCAGGATCATAAATGTCATCATATTAAACTGAACATACTGCATTGGTTTTAACTTCAGGACTGAATCAATCATCCTGAATCTGAATACTGTGCACTCAGCCTTAACCACCAATTTACTAAGCGACTCAGAGAAAATGTTTTCAGAAACTAAAACGAGTAGAATCTAAGGGCTCACTTTCCGCACGTACTCTGACTCACTGAGATATTAGTCCAACTGACTTGCTTCCGAGCAGTCAGTAGGTTTGTTATCTCTACTGAGCTTCCGAGCACTTTACTCACACTCAGTTTATCTGACTCGTTACTGAACCGTCCCTGCTGCCCCTGTGGACATTCAGCATACTGAGTACTTCAGGGAATCCTGACTGAGTGCGTTAGAGCATTTTTCTGAGTCTTTCAGAAAAATCTGACATCAGTGTATTCCCCCATACACTGATTTAACTTGTTTCGGGACCAACAAAGGATGGCAAGGCAACAAGCACATGAGGCCAAGACCAAGTTGTTCGCCCAGGTGCTCGCCAGGCTGCTCGCCCAAGCCCTGGTGTGATGAAGTAACAAGCCCACGTGACCGCTCCCCAGTTGCTCGCCCAGGTGCTCGCCAAGCTGCTCGCCCTCTTGGTTGCCCAGCCCAGGGGCAGCAAGGCATCAAACTACATGAACAAGTCCAAAGTGCTCGCCCACTTGCTCGCCATGTTGCTCGCCCAGCTGGTCGACCGTCTCTCAGGAATGAAGACACAAGATGTCTAAAGAACCTCTAGAGAGTGTATAGGTCAGCTAGTTTAAGGATAATGGAGCAAGTAACTGAGAGGATGACAAGTGGAGGACACATGTCACCTCCAGGGGCCATGTGGCTTGTAAGAACGCCACCTCACCCTTAAGAGGGTATAAATAGGTGTAAACACCTCATTTGTAAGGATCTGAAATTTCCAATACAAGAAATACATTGCAAAAATTCCTTTCTCTATATTTCTACTTCTAATTCATATTACAAATCCAATTATCATCTTTTAATTATTGTTTGAGTGATTTCCATAGATGAATTAGCCACATAATATTACAATTAGTAAAATTGCTCAACATACTTTATTTCACTTCATTATCCAACTTGCAAATTATCTTTGATTATTGTTTCGAAGGGTTCAAGTTTTAATTAGGCACATAATCATCTCAATTAAGAAATTCTTCTAACAATTTGGCGCTAGAAGGAGGGGCACGAACCTCCGATTGATCAAAGTTTAAAGAGAAAAGTTGATGACTTGAAGGTGTTCTTAAGAAAATTGAAGAACATCTTGAAGATTTGAAGAAATTTGTCTAATTTCTAGAAACTTGTAAACACCCCAACACAGAACAAGGAAACTCTTAACGCAAGCATACTTGAGTTGATAAAATAAAAAATTGGAAAATCACTCACATGCAAGGCTAGTGAGAAGTTGATTAGGGTCATAATTGCATGTATTAGCACTCATTTCTATATGCTTTTGGTGATATTATATTCATATTTGACCCTATTATACTATACTTTGTGTATTTAACCCTTTTTGGCTAGAAAGTTGTGATTGTAGGTGAAAACGAGCAAAATGAGGAAGAAACGAGCAAGATCGAGAAAGTCCAAAAATATGGAGTTGAGCAAAATGAAAAAATTAATGTTCCATGTCGAAGAGCTTAAAGAGAGGGTCACAACGAAAGAAGAATCGAGTCAATCAGAGTTCTAGAGCTCAAGATATGACAAAAACGAGGAGAGTCGTGCATGACCAGAGCTAAGGACTTAAACTGGCAGGACCCCTTCACAACTAGGCAGGACTCGCGCGATCGCATCCCTGGATCGGCAGGCACCGCGCACGTAGGCACGCGACTTACCTTGATCGGCAGGTGCTATGCTAATGTGCGACAAGAGTGCACCTCGCGCGACCAAGGCTGCCGATTGTGCCCGACAGCCAATAAGCTCTTGTGCGATAAGAAGCCACCTTGCGCGATCAAGCTGCCGATCACGGTCGGCAGCCATTAAGGCTTTGGTCGGCAGCCATGCAAAATGCCCAAAATTTCAGGGCTATTTTCGTATTTTTGCGCGTTTTAATGAAGGGCATCTTAGTCAATGATCTAAGGGTACTATATTACTTCCATCTCAAATTTCCAAGGGAGACTTTTCATTCTATTAGATTTACACACATCATCATATTCTCTCTCTAGATTAGTAGAAGTTAGAGATAGTTTCTGTTGGGAAATGACTTAGAAAATATTTTGATAAAATCCCAAAGACTCCCCTGATGTTTTGATGTATCTCTAAGACTCAGAAAGATAGCCAAAAATGTTAGGAGGCTATGTCAAAGCTTAGAATAAAATTTTATTTGTAACAGGCTACTTGTGATAAAACTAGCCTGATGTATCCTAGACTAGCCTGATGAAGGCTTAGTAGATACACCCACTGACTGAAGCATGCACCTCAGAAGACTAAGACCAAATGGTCTGAAAGGACTCCCCTGAAGACAAGTAACCTGATGTATTAAATGCCTTCAGCATTTAATAAGGAAGCATCCAACACATAAATGAAGTATTCAATGCAGCAAAGAGAATGTTCCAAGTCACCTGATGAAAAGACAGAGGACTTCAATGCAACCGTTAGACTGGGCTGAAGAACATTTAGGACAGGCCAATGAGAAGATGCCACCTATGTACGGATCTGACATAGAGTCTGTCCTGTCAGTACCAAGTTCAGAAGCAACCAACAACCTAGGATGACACTTTTTCCAAAGGCGGCTGCATTAATTCTAAGCAGGCATTTAATGAGCCATCAACCATTAATGCTTGGAGAGGCTGACCATCCAAAATCTGAAGAAGATTTTTGGGACGTTGGACTACAATTTTTTTCACAGATTTGACCATCCAAAATCTGAGAAAAATCCGGAAGAACGTTGGGTCACCAAAATAACTTGAATTTGAAACTATCTCTCCAACGGATAGTATTTCATATTCAAGTCTATAAATACAAGAGTTGAAGAAGAAGCCAAGCACAGAAAACCAACAAGCTCAAATCTGAAAGCTCTAAAAGTTCATAAACTCAAGCACTCTAAATCTATCTAGTTTCCCTAGTGCTTACATTGTTTAGAATTCAATCTTGTATTAGGCTTATATTGTAATATCTTAGAAGTCTACTAAGATAACCCTATCTAACTATTGCTCTTTATTGTAAAGGGTTATCTCAACCTTAGTTAAAAACTCAAGCCCTTAAACTGAGATAGTTTCAAGGTTGTGAGTAGAAGAAAGTAAGCTGAGAAGAGACTCAGTCTGAAATCTGAGAGGACTAGGACTCAGTGACAATCCTAGAGATCAAGTAAGGTTATTCTTGATCAGTGCACCTTAGCACTCTAAAACAAGGAATTCATGTGGTTAAGGAATTCTCCTGTTAAATCAGGAAAAGTGGATGTAGGAGAGTTGAACTCCGAACCACTATAAATCCCTGTGTCTCCTGTGCCTTTTGTGTGTGTTAACTACTTCAAGAGTTTTAAAACAATCCGCTGCACAAATCACTCTTTGATCAAATTATCAGGCTACTTGTCAGGGGACCTTCAAGTCCACTGATATTTATAAGTGACCTGTGCCTTTAAGAGTCCACTGTTAAACTGAGTTTTGAAAAATCTGAACTTACAGGTGTATTCCCCCCTTACACCTTGTTGAGCAATCTTTCTAATTGGATGATTATGTGGTTAATTATCTAAATGGATTACTCAAACAATGATCTTAAGAAATAATGTGGAATAGTAATTTGAAATGTAGAGAGAAAATATAGTGAAAGAAATATGTAAAAATATTCTTGTATTGATCAAGAGTCGAATCCTTACAAATGAGAGTGTATCTCATATTTATACCCTTACATGGGTAAGGTGGCACACAATTAAGCTAACTAGCCTAATATAGTGACAAGTGTCCTCCACTTGTCACTGTTTAACACTCTCAACCCACCAACCCTATTCTGAATGACTAATCTACCCCTCTAGGTTGGTCTCCCTCTTTGGGTGGTTAGCTTCCTCCTGGGAGTGCAACCTTCAGTGGGGTAGATGTTTTTCACTTGGATGGACGTATGACCTGCTCGCCACCTTGTGGGGTGCCAAGTGCGCGTCGACTCTTGCCCCCATTAATGGGTGTAGTTAGTTGCTTTACCAGGATCCGTTGTGGTGTTGGGTGAGCAGCATGGGCGAGCAGCTTGGATGAGCAGCATGGACGAGCAGTATGGACGAGCAGCCTGGACGAGCAGCATGGGCGAACAACTTGGACGAGCAGCATAGGCGAGCAGCGAGTAGTGTTTGGTCCACGCACCCATCAACCTGGCCAGTAGGGTGGCGAGCAAGGTGATGAGCATCTTTCACTTGGCCTCGTAGGCTGTTGGCATGGCCTACCCTGACTCGCCTCTTGGGCCTTCATGCCCAGCAGGGTGGCGAGGAGGGTAGCGAGGTGAGCAGCTGTCACTTGGTCTCGTAGGCTGCTGGCATGGCCTACCCTGACTCGCCTCTTGGTCCTTCATGCCCAGCAAGGTGGTGAGCAGGGTGGCGAGCAATGGTGGTGAGCAGTTGTCACTTGTCCTCGTAGGCTGCTGGCATGGCCTACTCTGACTCGCCTCTTGGTCCTTCATGCCCAGCAAGGTGGCGAGCAGGGTGGCGAGCAGTCTGGCGAGCAACTTGGACTAGGCCACGTAGGCTTGTTGCTTCGCCATCTCTGAGCTGGACGAGCAAGGTGGCGAGCAGCCTGGCGAGCAACTTGGACTTGGCCTCGTGGGCTTATTGCTTCGCCATCTCTGAGCTGGGCTAGCAGCTTAGGCTTAAGCTTGGTTTAAATTCCTTTTATCAACATTTTCCCCCCCAGCGCATGCTTTAATTTGATGCTTTATATTGAAGGATGCGCTGGAGTTGTAGTTGTGAAACTGAGGGATGATGGAGAGACTCTGAGAATAATGGCGAGTAAGTGCAGCGAGTAGCTTTAAGTTGACCTCATGGGCTTGCTGGCTCGATGTACTCTTGCTCACCTATAATCTTGTCAAAATTAAGATTTTCTTTAATCTTCAATGTTTCATTACCTTGCAAGGTGATGAGCATTTAGCTTTTGTGATATGCATCTCCTTCCTGACTGTCCCTAGCTCGCCTCTTGTTTGCCTTTTGTAGGTCGCCTTGGTGGCCAGCTCCTCATCGAGGCGGTCCTCTTGTGGGATTCATGTTTGCCACTTGGTCGTACCTCGTGACACTGATTTGGCCCATACCCACTGGATTTGGAGTAGATGCCTGGTGGTCTGGAGTGGTACTTTGGGCGAGCTGGTGGACGAGCTAGGTGGGTATGCCGGTGGGAGAGCCAGGTGCGCATGCTGGTGGGCAAGCTACTCTACCTTGATCATTTTTCTTAACCTTGTTTGTTCCAATTGTTGTGTTTGTCTTTTTGTTGTGAATTTTCAATTATGCTCGCGCTACTGTCTTCTGTTTGCCCGTTTTTTCTTTCTAGGGTGCGTTTGGTTCGTCTTACGTTACTTTCAACCGCGAACTTGCACTTAAAATTATTTTTGGGCATTTGGGTTCCTTTGGAACACTTTGCCTTCGGCATCTGTTCTTTGAGGAACTTTGCCTTAATATTCATTAATGTGGGGCACTAGGTTATTTGTGTTCCTTTAGTACGATACACTTTTTAACCTTAGCTTTTCATAGCTTCGCCCTGGGCTTTGACAGTAGCGTCTTGAGATCTGTTTCTCTTGCATTGAATCATATTTAGACTGTGGGTGATATGGAGTCGAGTAATGTTTTCTTGATATTCCATGAGGTGCAAAAATCTCTTAATTTACTTTCGTCAAACTGTCGTCCATTGTCTATGACGATTGAGTGTGGTAGGCCAAACCTGCAGATCAGGTTTTGATGGCATCTTTTCATAATGTTGGACGATAGTACCCTTATTCGATAGACTTGTACTCCAAGGCTTGCCCCCCAGCATAGCCTCCACATATCCCTCGTGGATTTCTTCTAGTACCTTCTGTCCTTCATCTGGGGAGAGACATTTGAGTAAGGGTGGAAAAATTCCCCTTTTATATAGTTGCCCCCAACTATTGTGTATCTTACAACATGTTTGGTAGTTCGTCTTGCCTCCCAAGGGTCCTCCGACTGGTCTCCAGTAGTTAAGTACTTTTTGATGGGCGTCCTCCAATCCTCCACCACCTGTTGGTTATCTGCTGCCTGTTGCCCCCCATTCAACGTTTGATTTATGTAATCAAACGTTGAAGGATTTTCTATGTTTGTGATGGAGACTTCTGTAATATCTGCTATGTACACTTGTTAAAACTTAGGAGTTCCTCCATCCTGTTCCTATAGGGTTCCTGTAGCTCGGACTATGATAAAGTTCCAAGTCTTCTCTGTTGGGATCCACTTGTATGGACCTCAACTATTCGACTGGCATTGTACGTCTCTTCTTATCTTTTCATCGTGGGCCCGAGATGGATCCTTGCAGGTCGAAGTTGACCTCTATCCGCATTAGCTCGTACCCTAGTCGTGGCTCCAAGTCCCCTTGTTCGCCTGGTGGGTTTTCTTGTCTTGGGGTTGCACCACCTTCGCCCTCCACCGCTGTGATGTGTGTGTCACCACTTGCTCCGGTGTCCACCTCTATGGGGCTTGTTGGTTGTTGGTCCCGCTGGGGTGTCTGATATCTTGGTGTTCATGATATTGGCGCTGATGACTAATGAGTCATTGTGGGATGTGAGAATTCCCTCTTGGTCTGCTTGTGAAGACGTCGAGTCTGTTTTTGGCTTGGTGGGCACCTTCGATCTTGACCCCGTCTCGTGTACCTAGTTGATTGCTCTGATTTCGACCTTACCGTTCCCCCAGTGGGACCCATCTCCTCGAGTACCAGGATTTCTCTGTTTGATTCTTAATGAGGTGGTGGTGCTGGAGGTCCCCTTTTGACCTGTCTGTCGGGCCTCCTCTCTTCTTCATCACTGTCTCCATCATTTGAATCTTCTTGACGAGATTGTCTTTGTCTTTTTACCAATGATTTATTTACATCGACCTCCGTACCTAACTCTTTCTGCAGTGTCTCTTGCATGGCCACATATACCCCAGCTTTATGTCTGAATTCTACATATGTGTCGGGACATGACAAATGCATTTCCTTCCAGAGTTTCGTCCCTTTCTTTATCCCGGCCATTACAACGACAATTTTGGTGTCCTCACTGACGGACTCTCCCTCCAGGAGGATTTTGTTGAACCTCTCGAGGTATTGTTGGTCTGTTTCTTCAACACCTTGTGGAATGTTTGCCAGTCTGTGCTTCTGCGTTAGGTAAGTGCCAAATCCCGAGAAATGGGAAAAGAATTCCCTAGTGAGTTGCCCGAATGACTGAATTGATCCTGGTGTAAGGGCCGAAAACCATCTGTTGGCTCGGTCCCCTAAGGTCAGGGGGAAGTTTCTGCACTGCGTGGCATCTGAGGCCCCCATTGATATCATGTAGTCTGCATACTTTGATATGTGGACCTTGGGGTCCGACTCTCCCTCGTACAACACCACAGATGGGAATTGGATCTTCTTCTGTATCGGGGCTGTGAGTATGGCTGTGGACAATGGTGAGGTTGGCAAGGATGTTAATGCTTCTATCTTTTCCTTGCTGGCTACTTGCTCACGCAAGTCCTCGACCGCCTTCTTCAGCTTCTCGATCTCCATGAGTGACGACCCCCGGGATGACCCTCCTCCTCGAGGTTGTTCAGGGTGCTCCGCATGCTGGCAAGTAGCCCCCTATCGTACCTCACTTTGGGTGGCCTCCCTTGGTGGTCGCTGTTGGTTGCTCGCCCCATTGGGACCCAACCTTTCTGATGCTCGCCTCCTCAACCGATCTTGCACCGACCTTCGCGGGACCCTGGTTTCTGACTCATTTGGTTCTTGGGGGTATGTGGGCTCGGATCACCCCCCAGCTGACTGGTGGCCCACCTTGTCCTGTAGGCTTTCCCGGGACCTTTGATGATGAGGGTGCTCATGCTGCCCATATGGTGGCCCCTCTGGTCGCCTACCTTTTGGGCCAAAACGGTCGCTCATCTTCTGCTTTACCTTCAAACTTGCTTGCCGTGCTTGCCCACTGCTTGCCTCTTGTTCCTGGGCATGGTAACTTGCCCTCGTATCCCATCTTGTCTCCGTCAGGGCAGCCTGTATCATTGTTGGGTGAGCAACCAAGGCTTGCTGCTTCTGGATCTTCTTCAATGCTGCAATTGCCCTCTCGACATCCTCTAGGGTCTTCATCATGGACTCCAGGGCCACTTCAATTTGTGGTTCAGCTGGTGCAAGTAGTAGAGGTGCAGCTCGTGTCGGTCCAGATGATCGTCGTTCGTTGGTATTTTTGCCTCGCCACCTTCTACTCGTTGAGGTAGTGTGTGACTCGCCGTGAGAACTCTCATAAGTGTGTCTCGTCATCGTATGCGGGTTGTGTGTTAGAGATATTTTCCAAACGATATCTTTTCTAGCTTCGTGTGTTTGAAGATAATAATCTTTCTAAAACACACGCAATTGAAGATTTTTTGACTTTTTCTTCAGATTCTCAACACAACTTACGAATTTATGGGCTTACCTCTTGAAGACTTAATGCTTATCTTCAAGCCTTCAAGCTCTTTTTTTCTCTCTTTACAACCCTCGATTCAACCGATGGAGGTTCGGCCCCTTCCTCTAGCGCCAAATTGTTGAGCAATCTTTCTAATTGGATGATTATGTGGCTAATTATCTAAATGGATTACTCAAACAATGATCTTAAGAAATAATGTGGAATAGTAATTTGAAATGTAGAGAGAAAATATAGTGAAAGAAATATGTAAAAATATTCTTGTATTGATCAAGAGAGGAATCCTTACAAATGAGAGTGTATCTCATATTTATACCCTTACATGGGTGAGGTGGCATACAATTAAGCTAACTAGCCTAATATAGTGACAAGTGTCCTCCACTTGTCACTATTTAACACTCTCAACCCACCAACCATATTCTGAATGACTAATCTACCCCTCTAGGTTGGTCTCCCTCTTTGGGTGGTTAGCTTCCTCCTGGGAGTGCAACCTTCAGTGGGGTAGATGTTTTTTACTTGGATGGAAGTATGACATGCTCGCCACCTTGTGGGGTGCCAAGTGCGCGTCGACTCTTGCCCCCATTAGATGGGTGTAGTTAGTTGCTCTACCAGGATCCGTTGTGGTGTTGGGCGAGCAGCATGGGCAAGAAGCCTGGACGAGCAGTATGAACGAGCAGCTTGGACGAGCAGCATGGGCGAACAACTTGGACGAGCAGCCTGGATGAGCAGCGAGTAGTGTTTGGTCCACACACCCATCAACCTGGCCAGCAGGGTGGCGAGCAAGGTGACGAGCAGCTTTCACTTAGCCTCGTAGGCTGCTGGCATGGCCTACCCTGACGAGCCTCTTGGTCCTTCATGCCCAGCAAGGTGGCGAGCAGGGTGGCGAGCAGGGTAGCGAGCAGGGTAGCGAGCAATGGTGGTGAGCAGCTGTCACTTGGTCTCGTAGGCTGATGGCATGGCCTACCCTAACTCGCCTCTTGGTCCTTCATGCCCAGCAAGGTACTGAGCAAGGTGGCGAGCAGGGTGGCGAGCAATGGTGGTGAGCAGCTGTCACTTGGCCTCGTAGGCTGCTGGCATGGCCTACCCTGACTCGCCTCTTGGTCCTTCATGCCCAGCAAGGTGGCGAGCAGGGTGGCAAGCAGCCTGGCGAGCAACTTAGACTTGGCCACGTAGGCTTGTTGCTTCGCCATCTCTGAGCTGGACGAGCAAGGTGACGAGCAGCCTAGCGAGAAACTTGGATTTGGCCTCGTGGGCTTATTGCTTCGCCATCTCTGAGCTGGGCGAGCAGCTTAGGCTTAAGCTTGGTTTAAATTCCTTTTATCAACACACATGTCTTTGTCTATTTGGGACCAACAAGTGGTATCAGAGCAGGGGTTCTAAGAACCACTGCCTTGATTTATCATTAGTGGTCACTTGAACTGATCCAACTAACCTCTCTTGAAAGTACTCTTATATAATGTCTACTCAAGCAGAAGGGTCAACAAACACATGGAACACAGCCACACCAACAGTCAACACCAATGTTGTAGGGAGCTCAGACTCCAACATGGGAACCAATTCCCTCAACCACCTATCACATCATAAGCTGCCCCAGTTCACAGTAGAAGGCTATGACTTCTGGAAAATCAGAATGAGGGCTCACCTAGCCTGTGTGCATGATGAGATGCTGAGGGTGATTACTATGGGTCCCTTTGTCTTTATGACTGCTAATCCTAGAATCACACAAGCACAGATTAATGATCCTAGAGAGGAGTGGCCTAAGGACGAAGATGACTTCACAGCTGATGAGAGAAAGAGACATAATCTCAACTTTGTAGCCATGAATATACTGTATACAACCATCCCTGACTCTATCATGGGAAGGGTTGTTCACTGTACAACTGCAAAGGAGATATGTGACACCTTGGCTCTCTTATGTGAGGGCACTGACAAGATAAAAGAAAATAAATTGTCAGTTGCTGTCCAAAAATATGAAGAGTTCTCAATGGAACCAAATGAGACCATTGATCAACTTGATGGCAGGTTCACTGACATCATGAATGAGATAAACTCCCTTGGAAAGGTTTACACCAAGAGGGAGGTTGCTCTCAAAATACTCAGGGGACTCTCACCTAGGTGGGATGTCTACTCAGTGATGATGCAGAACACCAAAGACCTATCTAACATGTCTATGCAGCAAGTATTTTCAGAACTTAAGGCCTATGAGTTTGATCTCAATAGGAAAAGAGCTACATAAGAGCCTTCCTCATCTAAGAAAGGAGTAACCTTCAAGGCAAACAGTTCTGATGCTGAACCAGCCAAGATCAAGAAGGCCAGCAAACCCTGCAAATCTCAAAGTAAGGCTGAAATGAAAGAAGAAATGAATCTTCTAGCTAGAAGATTTGAGAAGCTGAACTCAAGATTTGGCAAATACAAGAGATACTACCAGGATAGCAAGGAAAGGAAGCCCAGGTTCACTTCAAGAGAAGAGAAAGAACCTGAAAAGGAATACAAGAAAAATCACAAAAGTGAGGAATCTACCTCAAATTCTGAATCTAAAAGGAAAGAAAGAGAAGAATGTGAAGAATGTGAGAAGAAATGCTTCCAGTGCAATAAGGTTGGCCACTTCCAGTATGACTGTCCCCAGCTGAGCTCTAAGGAAAGAAAGAAGAGGCAAGCCAAGAGAGACAGGCGACTAGAAAGAAGGGCAATGGTGGCAGAAGATGAGGTGGCTGCAAGCTCATCTGAAGAAATATTCACTGATAGCAGTGATGATGACCTATGTCTCATGGCCAATGATGAACCTGAGGTACAATCCCATCTTTGTCAATATATAGCACACTCACCTGAGCCTAGCTCAGAGTCAGCAGTGGAGCTCAACCTTCAGTTCTCATTAGAACAATTGATGGTTTACTTCTCCAGGCTGCAAGAGGCATACCTCACTCTTGAGGAAGAAAATCGGATGCTAACAAACGAAAATAACAAGCTAGCTAATTCTGAGATTGAGGCAGACCTTGCCTCAGCATCCCAAACAAATGGGGTAATGTTAAGTACACTTATCCTCAACCTAGATCTTCCCTCAGGAGACAATCTAGGCAGAGGACATACTGGCCTGAACCATCTGTCAGGGGACTTGAGAGTAGTGTTCACTTTAGGGAACCATTCCCATATATGCCCTATGAGAGGAACTATATCCCCCCTTATCAACAACACTTCAGGCCAGCTGCACCATAGCCCTTTAGGAACAGGAGACATATCAAGTCACCTATCCCACAAAGGACTAACACTGATTGACAGTCAACTCCTAGGGCATTGAAGGAGTCCACTGTCTATGTATATGTTTATGGGAGAAGAATCAGCCAGTCCAAAATAACAAGGATTGTTAAGCAGATTTGGATCCCTAAGGGTACAGCTAACCAAATAGGACCCAACACAAAATGGGTACCTAAGAACTAATTTTTATGCAGGTCTCTTTGGATAATCAAGATCACTGGTACCTGGACAGTGGTTGCTCAAGGCATATGACTGGAAACCAAAGTCTCCTGACTAACTACAAAGAGAAGAAAGGTCCTCAGTTCACTTTTGGTGACAACTCAAAAGGAATCACAAAAGGTTAGGGTACTGAGTTTATAAATTCCATTATCACTGACTTTTGCAATAAGTCAGGTATATCCCATGAAACCTCAGCTGCAAGAACTCCTCAACAAAATGGAGTAGCTGAGAGAAGAAACAGGACATTAAAGGAGGCTGCCAGAACTATGCTTGCTGATGCACAAATTCCCAAGAGGTTCTGGGCTGAAGCCATCCATACAACCTGTTACACACAAAATAGATCCATGCTCACCAAGACTCAAGGCAAAACCCCCTATGAGCTATGGAATGGTAGGAAGCCTCAGGTATCCTACTTTCATGTCTTTGGTTGCAAGTGTTTCATTCACAACAATGGAAAAAGTCAACTGAAAACCTTTGATAGCAAAGCTGAAGAAGGAATTTTCCTTGGATATTCCCAAATCAGTAGAGCCTTTAGGGTTTATAATCATAGAACCCTTGTTGTGGAAGAAACACCCCATGTTGTCTTGGATGAATCTACTCTTGAGTCCAGGAAAGATCAGGCTACCAAAGAAATCACTGAGAAAATGACTAACCTAACTATGGACAAGTCCACTGATAAGGAAGTAGATGCCTACATACCAACATGGGACAACCTAGGGTGGAAAGAGTCAGAGGACTGCTCTCAGAGGTCAAACCAGCCTGAAGAAACCAACACTGATGAAAATGAGTTGAATGACTTAATCCCAGCTCCTTAGGTAACCTCTGTCAATGAAGAAGCTGGCCAAGCTGAGACAAACACTGAGCATAATATTCAGGGGGAAGCCAGATTAGACTGTGCTGACAACTTAGAAACAAACCTGAATGATGACTCAGGACTCTTACCCTCTGCTCTATCTCTTGAATTACTTAGAATTGCACAAACTAGTGACTCAATCCCAGTTGAGAGTCTATCCCCAGAGGATAACCCCACTGAGAGAGGACAATCCAAAAGAAACTGGTTGGTTGATCATCCAATCAATCAGATTCTAGGAGATCCTAATCTAGGAGTCAAAACTAGAAGTTTTCATGGAGAGAATGCTCTCTTTTGCTGTTTTCTTTCAGCACAGGAACCCAAGACTATTGAAGAAGCCTTGAAGGATCCAAACTGGATCATTGCCATGGAAGAAGAACTCAACCAATTCACAAGAAATCAGGTGTGGGAGCTTGTCAAAAGACCAAAGCATGCCAACATAATTGGAACCAAATGGGTCTTCAAGAACAAGAAGGATGAGAATGATGTGATAGTCAGAAACTAAGCAAGATTGGTGGCCAAAGGATACTCTCAAGTTGAAGGATTTGATTATGATGAAACCTTTGCACCAGTAGCCAGACTAGAGGCTATCAGGCTATTTCTTGCTTATGCTGCCCATACGAAGTTCAAGGTCTACCAAATGGATGTCAAGAGTGTTTTTCTCAATGGGGTTCTAAATGAAGAAGTCTATGTGGAACAACCCCCTGGCTTTGAGGAAGGAAACAACGTCTACAAGCTCAGGAAAGCTCTATATGGCCTGAAACAAGCTCCAAGAGCTTGGTATGATACCTTGTCTCAATTCCTCTTGGAGCATAGTTTCACCAAAGGGAGTGTAGACAGGACACTCTTCAGAATCTCACATGGAGAAGATATACTCTTGGTCCAAATATATGTAGATGATATCATATTTGGATCACAGAATGAGAATCTATGCACAAGATTCTCACATCTCATGAAAGGAAAATTTGAGATGTCCATGATGGGAGAGATGAATTTCTTCCTTAGACTGCAAGTCAGGCAGTCACCTGAAGGAATATTCATCAATCAGGCCAAATATACAAGGGAGCTGATTCAGAAATTTGGTTACAGCTTAAGCAAAGTAGGCAGGGTACCGATGAATACAAACACAAAGCTTGAACCTGATGAAGAAGGAGAAGCAGTGGATCAAACTACTTATAGAGGAATCATAGGGTCCCTCCTATACCTAACTGCAAGCAGGCCTGACATTACTTATGCAGTAGGGACCTGTGCAAGATATCAGACCAATCCAAAGAAAAGTCACCTGGAAGCTACAAAGAAGATTCTAAGATATCTCAAGGGTACTGTCAACATGGGACTATGGTACCCCTCTGATGATAACTTTGAATTAACAGGCTACTCTGATGCTGACTATGGAGGATGCAAAATTGATAGAAAATCAACCACTGGGACTTGCTAATTCCTTGGAAACAAGTTGATAACTTGGTTCTCAAAGAAACAGAGCTCAGTAGCAACAAACACCACTGAAGCTGAATATATGGCTGCTGGAAGCTGTTGTGCTCAAATATTATGGATAAGGCAACAACTGACTGATTACAATATTCAGGCCAGTGAAGTGCCCATCTTTTGTGATAACAATAGTGCCATTGCTATATCACAAAACCCTGTGCTTCACACAAGATGCAAACATGTGGATATAAGGCACCACTTCATCAGAGACCATGTAGAAAAGAAGGATGTATGCCTTGTAAAGATCCACACTAACAAACAAAGGGCAGACATACTCACAAAACCCTTGACTGAAACAAGGTTTCATGAGTTATCAGTAGAGTTAGGTCTACTTGATCCTGAGAATGAGATATGATCAGGCTACTAATCTAGGGGGAATTTTCTGATCATGTCCACTAATACTCCACTGATGTACCCTGAATATCAGACTAGTACACCATCCTGATTTCAACTGGACTGATTACTCCACTGAGACAACCTCTGACTGACGGTTACTTTATTGGAAACCGCACCTGTGGTGCATTAAATGCGATAGTAAGTGTGCAGTAATATCTCGGGAGATGATTTTGAGCAGTTATATCTCATGAAAAACCTCACTTTTAACCGCCATCCTCTTAAATCTCAACCGTTGATCTTTATCCCTTCCCCTTTCCATATCTGGTAATAATTACAAATTACTTGGGAAGTTAAATCACTTTATCCTCCAAATCATTGCCCCAATCTTAACCATAGATCAAAAAACTTCTTGTTCAATCTCAGCCCTCCATTTACAATATAAATAACCTCCACACTTAACCATTTTACACACGATTTCATTATTACCCAGCCTACAAGCCTTCCATACTCTCTCTTCCTCAACAATAACCCTACCTCAACCCTTGTCCTTCAAACACCATGTCTCAGATATATGTTGATTACAAAGAACTTTCCAACAGCAAAAACTTTTGGTATGAACCAATAGTTTGCTTTAACCATCCCAAAGTCCTCTCTGACCCTAACCTATTCCATATTCAAAGAGCCCTTGATCTTGTGAGAAATGCTGGGTTATATAGATTTCTTTCAAAGGGCCCAGAAAAATGCTATGACAGGTAGGTGCTAGAATTTTTTGTGGATATGGAAAAGAGTGTCACTTCCATCAGATCTGCCATCATGATGGAGAAAAGTGAGAAAACAGTAGACAAGATGGGGAGGGAGGTCATAGAACCTGTGATGAAAAGGCACAAGTTCACTCTGAGGCAGGAAGATCTACATGACATTTTTGGGTTGCCAAACGAGGGTTTGGACCCAGCAACCTACAAGCAAGGAGAGGAGGAGAAGTTCTTAAACACAATAACTAGGAAGATGGAGCAGTATGTTACCACCTTTCACAAGAAGTTGATAAAGCCTGAGTTTGAGGTTTTAACAAAGATTGTTGGGAAATGTGTCCTAGCAAACAGGAAAGCATAGAAAAGGTCAGCAAAATCAAGTTGAGGCTGATGGCAGCCATTGTGGACACCACTGATAGGGTGAAGTTCAACTGGCACCATTTCTTCATCACAAATTTGAGGGAAGAAAGGAATAAGTTGAAGATAGTCAAGGGGAGGATGCTGGTTGAGCACAAGTTGTGCTATGACTCAAGAGTGTCTCTCATCATTGAGGCACTCAACCCGAAATACAACTTTCCTGATACAAGGTCCTAGAACAAAGCCAAGATCCTGTTTAACTCAGAAAAACTCCTGGAGAAAATGAAGGTAGCAGCACTAGTTGGTGAAGCAAGGAGGGAGCAAGCTACTGTCCCTGAGGAGTCAGGGGAGGACAGTCCTCCTGCTAACATCAAGAAAAGGCTTTAAAGCCCAGTGAAAAAATGAGGTCACACAAGGAAGAACTGTTGGAGAAGAAAACCAAGAGGTTGGTAAAGAAAGCATTAATTGAGAGCAGGGCAGTAAGCATCAGCTCTGAGACTCCTTCTCACTCTTCAGCTGAGAAGTCTACTGAGGAAGAGGATGAGGGGATAAAGTCCCCTATCCATTTACTTGCCACTACTGCCCTCAAGGGAATAGAGGAAGGGAAGGAGGAAGTGGAAGCTGATGAGGAGGAAGAATCAGAGGAATCTGCTGAAGAAAGCTCAGAGAAGTCTGAGGACAGAGGAGGACGAGAAGCCTCAGAGGACTCTCAAAAGTCCACTGAGGTAGCCCATATCACACCCACTTTACCCACAACTGAAACCCCCACTGAAGGCTCTCAAAAGCCTGAAAGTGAAGCCAAAACATAACCCACTGTCCCTCAGGCTAGTGAAGCTCTGCCTTCACTAGAAGTAGCTGATGAGGAGTAGGTCCAGTATACTTACTTGGACTCTCTAAAGGAGGAGGCCTGCTATGAAATAGAGCAATGATACCCTGCCTTGACCTCCCATCCCACCCTCAAGGAGATGTTTGAGAGGGTGAGGCTACTTGTGAAGCTCAAAGATGCCTATTTATATGAGCTTTTGGAGGCAGTGAAGGGAAAAGGTGAGGGGTTCTGGAGAAGAGAAGAGAAAGAGATACTTGAGTTTGCTCAAGTAAGGAAGGTCAGTATACTGTTGCAAGAATGAGAGTTTGGGAAGCTGGTGGCCAAGAAGTTGGAGGAAGCACGTTTGTTAGAAGGGCCAAAGGAGAAGTCCACTGATGATCAGAGGAAAGATGGAGATGATCAGGGAGTCAACCCTGCTGAAGAAGGCCAGACTGAGAAAGAGGTAACCCAAGGTGGTGAAGGTCAGGCTAGTGTGGATCAGGAGATGACTCAGGCTGGTGAGAGTCAGGGTACTGAAACTCAGGAGACTCAGAAGGAGTTAGTGCCCTCCCCTGATGAAACACCAGTGGCCCAGATAGAAAGAGCGATTCAAGCTATTGTTCAAACCCCCGTGGAGCCCAAGTCAGAGGGAAAGGAGCTGGCTAGTCTGACAGATAAGATGGGAAATCTTGAAATCCTGATGGAGGAACAATCCATAGAAGCTGCTGTATTGGATGAACATCTTGATCAGGTACAGGACACCAATCTTACACTTATCACTAACCTTTCAAGCAATGTGGACAGAATGGAGATGAAACTTTCACAAGAAGTCAGGGAACTAAAGACCAGTATAGAGCAGGAGAGACGGGCTCATACACAGGCTATTGTGGCTCTCAGGCAAGAAAATCTGGAAGAAAGAGAAAGGCTGATTCAGGCCACCATCACTGCAATGGCAGGTGGCCTGATTGAAAACATGGATGGCTATATCAGGCAAAGGGAAGCAGCACTAAAAGCAGTGATTGAAGATCAAGTAAGACAGGCACTCTCAGTTCTCCCCACTCAGGCGGCCACTAACCTTATCATAGAAGAGAAGTTGCAGCCATTCACAAACTTTGGAATCAATGCTGCCTATCATCTAAGGGCCCTGAATAAGGAAACGGAGGACTGTCTCACTCACCTGCGGGTTGTGGAGCAGGATACAGCCAAGCACTCAGTGGCTCTTGAAGAACTCTCTGGGAGAGGTAGCAAGAAAGGGGAAGAAAGTTTAGTCAGAGCACTGGGTGGTCCAACTATAGGGAAGAAGGCTGATCCGGAGAAAGTAGTGTCAGAAACTAGGCAGGAGATTGACACTTTGGTAAGAGAAGGGGAGCATGCCACTGCTGGTGAGAAAAGGAAAGGAAAGGAAACTGGAAGGGAAACCAAGTTATCAAAGGCCAGAGATCAAATTCTGAGGGATAAAAGGCAGAGGATTAAGCAGATGAGTGTGAGTAGCTCTGACTATCAGGCCACCAAGAGGAGAAGGATTATGATTGACCAAGGAGAAGAGGAAGTCAGGGAGCTTCCAGTTGAAAATCCCAATCCGATTGCATCTCTAGCACCAAGTCCACCTAAGAAGGTCCAGTCCACTGAGGATCTTTTCAGGCCACCATCACTCAGTCCCCTGGCCCAGGCAATAAGGTCAGGGAAGTCTCTTGATGAACATAACATGGAGAAAGCTGAAGAGAAGAGGCGGCTGATGGAAAGTGGTCAACTGACAAAACCTCCACCACCAAGGAAGCCCAGAAACTCTTACTGGAGGTTGAAGGCAAAAAGAAGCCAGGCTCAGGCTAGTGAGCCCATTGCAAAATATCATCACATAGATCCTTGGGTTCCTAAGGAGATTAATGACTCATGGGAGGAAGCCAAGAGGGAGTTTGTGTACTCCTTCTATGTTACAGGAGAGTTTGGTGGAGTGGAGGCTGATGAAGTATTTCATCAGAAAATGGTGGAAAACTGGCCTGATATGTATCCCAGGATTCTGAATGCATGGGAGGAACACAGTGGAGGTTATTCTTTCAAAGCCCCTGGTCCAATCCTTTTCATGCCTCCTATTGATGCCAGTGGAGAAGTCAGGATGCAAGACATCCTGAATGAGTGGCTGCTGGTCTGTGATCAGCTTGGGTTAAGGGGACACAGCAAGGAGGTAATGGAGAAAAAGATGGAGCTGAAGAAAAGGGTGTTTGCCCAGTATGGACTAGAACCAACCTTTGGAAGCCTGTGAAGACAAGTGCACTGATGAAATGAGTAGATGGAAGATTTTATGTTTTGGTTATCCTTGGTCAGGGTAGTAGCTTGATTATAGTTTGATCAATGTAAATTGTAATCAATTCCATATTAATGAAGTTACTATTCTTCGAGCCCAAGATAATATCTCATTATCTGCTAGGCTTATGCACCTTATTATAAATTGCTTAACTAACCTGCAGGTACTCAGTCAGGGGGAACTTCTGAAATTTTAATTTTTAATAAGTAAAAGTCTTCTGATATAGGCCAATCAGGATAAGTCTTTGTTCTTATCAAAAAGGGGGAAATTGTTGGGAAAATAATTTGGGAAAATACCAAGATATGTTATGCCATATTTTTCACATCTTCATTTTCGGCCAAGATACCATATCTAAGCCATATTTTCGGCCAAGATACTTTACCAAGCCCAAAATTCGTCCATCATCACCATATATTCACCAAGATCTTATTCAAGCCCTATATCTTTTCCATCCTATAAATATAGGACCCTTATTGGCTGCCAATTCTCACATACACATATTCATAATTTTCGAAAGTATTGAGAGGGTAAGTAAGATATTATTTTCGAGAGTTCATAGAGAGAAAGTTGAGAGTTTTCGAGACTTGCTTAAGGAATAGAAAGTTGGAGGATCAATTCAAGAAGTTTAGAAAGCAGAACGTACACACACAAACCGTTTCTTTTTCAAAGAAGTCAAGGTGAGGGAATTAACGGTGAAAAGTGATAACATACAGGTTCAGTTTATAAATTTTTGTTAATGAGTTTTGTTATTTTACATGCTTTATGAGGTGATACTAGTCGTAAAGTGACTACGTATCTAAATGTTTATGAGGGATGATAGCCGTAAAGTGGTTATGCATCAAAAGCCGTAAAGTGGCTATGTATCAATTGCCGTAAAGTGGCAAAAGTAAAAGGATGATAGCCGTAAAGTGGCTATGCATCAAAAGCCGTAAAGTGGCTATGCATCAATTGCCGTAAAGTGGCAAAAGTAAAAGGATGATAGCCGTAAAGTGCCTATGCATCAAAAGCCGTAAAGTGGCTATGTATCAATTGCCGTAAAGTGGCAAAAGTAAAAGGTTAGGTGTGTTTGATTATATTTCTCGTGTCTTTAATTTATGTATTGAACTTGTATATTTTTCCTCACGGAGTGATTTCGATTACTCACTCTTTCACCGAATTAATATTTTTCAGATTATGTTGAGTAAAGGGTGTGAATGGCAAGCGATGGAGGTGGGTGGATGAGAGGCACGAATTAATAAGATATTGAACGTTTTTATTATGCAAGTAAATTATTTAATTAGTTTTGCAAGATTTTATGTTAAGGATTAAGATACTTCTTGATTTTCTTGAAGAGTTTGATTGCATGCTTATGATTTAATTTAGTACATGGATTTTTTAATTAATTGCAGGATATGTTTTCAATGAATATCATGCCTATTTGGTTTGATTGATGAGTCATGAAAGGTGATTTAGGATGCATGTTAGATATATATTTTATTTGATTTTTATGAAATTATTTATATGAGTTTTAATATTTTGCATGTGTAGGATTTGATGTGTTTCTGTCTTCCAGTAAATTTTAAGGGATTTTACGGTTTTTTGATTCACAGTTTTCGTAAATTAAATTTGATATACGTTTACAGTTTTTAATTATCTTTCCAACACATCTTGAATCGCATGATTTGGAGTTATAACGAATTAGTTATGAATTTTTGAAAAATATGTGGCAGTTTGTTGAGATTTCCAAATCTCGTGAATTTTTTATAAAAGTCAGTTACTGATAAAATTTGGTAAAAATTATAGATGGATAATAGAGGTAGTCAGTAACCTATATGGATTTTTATGGAATTTTCCCAGTAACTTAAGTATTTTAGATTGATTTATTTCGTGGATGACGCACTGCTGAAATTATGTTGAAAGTATGAAATCTTTGAGTGTTTATGAATTTGTGAGTTTAGATTTTTAGAAATAGACGCATGACTAATTGACCTATTGTTATTTGATGTTCATAGAATGATTAAAATATTATGTTCTATTAAATAGATTTTAATTTTAATTTATGTCCTATATTAATTGAATGAATTAGATTTATGTGAATTGATTAAATTATGTGAAATTTCATGTTTAATTGAATTTTATTATTTGAAGGCATGAAATTTATGTTTAGAATCCGTTGTTCAATTCATGAGAGATTAATTGATTTTAGTCCCATAAGTTTTTAAAAAGAAAAGAATTTTTATTCCAAGCATGTTAGTTCACGTCCTAAAAGATATTTTCTGAATTATTAATTATAAGTAAGACTTCCGCTGTTTATGAAAATTGAGGTGTGACAGTATGGTATTTATTAAATGAAGGCATATCTTGGTATTTATTAAATGGCATAACATACTGTCACGCCCCAATTTTCATAAACAGCGGAAGTCTCACTTATTTTTAATAATTTGGGAAAATATCTTTTAGAGCGTGAACTAACATGCTTGGAATAAAATTTTCTTTTCTTTTTAAATACCTTTGGGACTAAAATAAAAAATACCTTAATAAATTTAAACAATAAAATCCTAAACATAATATACATGCCTTCAAATAATAAAATCTAATTAATCATGCAATCTCACATAAATCTTATTCATAGGTCATAAATTAAAACTCACAAATTCACAAACTCTTAGAAACTTCATACTTTCAGCATAATTTCAGCAGTGCGTCATTGACGAAATAAATCAATATAAAATACTTAAGCTACTGGAAAAATTCTACAAAAATTCATGTTGGTTACTGACTACCTCTATTATTCATCTATGATTTTTACCGAATTTTACCCATAACTGACTTTTAACAAAAATTCGCGAGATTCGGAAATCTCAACAAACTGCCACATATTTTTCAAAAAAGCATAACTAATTCATTATAACTCCAAATCATCCGATTCAAGATGAATTGGAAAGCTAATTAAAAACTGTAACCGAATATTAAATTTATTTTACGAAAAATTTGGATCACGAAACCGTAAAATCCCTTAAAACTTACTGGAAGACAGAAACACATCAATTCCTACACATGCAAAATACTAAAACTCATATTAATAATTTCATAAAATTTTAATTAAAATATATATCTAACATGTACCCTAATTCACCTTTCATGACTCATCAATCAAACCAAATAGGAATAATATTCATTGAAAACATATCTTGCAATTAGTATCAATCCATGTATCAAATTAAATCATAAACATGCAAATTAACTCTTCAAGAAATTCAAGAAGTATCATAATCCTTAACATAAAATCTTGCAAAACTAATTTAAACAAATAACTTGCAATTTAATCAAACCAATAAAAGGCTCTTAAATTTGTCCAATAACTTTATACTTTTCATATCCCATCCACACGCCTCCACCGCTCTCCATCACACTCTTTACTCAACATAATCTGAAAAATAGTTTGGTGAAAGGGGTGAGTAATCATAAAATAATCACTCAGTGGGGAGGTTAGTTCGAAGTCTAAATATAATGGACAAAACATTTAAAAATCGAACTAATAAATACCACTTTTTCACCATGAATCCCCACCTTTGATTTCTTTGAAAATAAGAGATGTGTGTACACGTTCGGCCTTGCTAAAACATTGCGTTGAAACCTCTGCTCTTCTTCCTCAAATATTTCTATCGAAACTTACTCTCTCTAATTCTCGAAATAATATCTCTTATGGGGTATGTATGGCTGATCGAAAACAATGAATGAAATAAGGGGGTCCTTGATCTTCTATTTATAAGGATGAAAAGATATAGGGCTTGAATGAAATCTTGGTGAATATATGGTGATGATGGATGAATTTTGGGCTTGGTAAAGTATCTTGGCCGAAAATATAGCTTAGATGTGGTATCTTGGCGGCCGAAAATGAAGATGTGAAAAATATGGCATAACATATCTTGGAACATTCTTGGGAAATCTTGGTAATCTTTCTAATATCTCCAATATAATAAATCTAACAACCTCAAGACTTCATAATAATTAAATCCTAAGTGCTAATTTCGAAAATTCCTCATAAAATAATATTGTATCTCTCCTAATAAAATAATAAGGACTCTAACTAACTCCAAAACTTGATCTTCCAAAATTACCCTCATTCTTGTAACAAACTTCGAATTTCCTCTCTCCTAAAAGTGTTCCTTCTCTAAAATTAATTTATGACCTATGAATTAGATTTATGTGAAATTGCATGATTAATTAAATTTTAATATTTGAAGGCATGAAGTCTCACTTATTTTTAATAAACAGCGGAAGTCTCACTTATTTTTAATAATTTGGGAAAATATCTTTTAGAGCGTGAACTAACATGCTTGGAATAAAATTTCTTTTCCTTCTTTTAAAAACTTATGGGACTAAAATCAATTAATCTCTCATGATTTAAACAACGAATCCTAAACATAAATTTCATGCCTTCAAATATTAAAATCTCATTGATCATGCAATTTCACATAAATGTAATTCATAGGTCATAAATTAAAACTCACAATTTCACAAACTCCTAGAAATTTCATACTTTCAGCATAATTTCAGTAGTGCGTCATCGACGAAATAAATCAATCTAAAATACTTAAACTATTGGGAAAATTCCATAAAAATTCATGTAGGTTACTGACTACCTCTGTTATCCATTTATAATTTTTACCGAATTTTACCCGTATCTGACTTTTATCAAAAATTCGAGAGATTCGGAAATCACAACAAACTGCCACATATTTTTCAAAAAATCATAACTAATTCGTTATAACTCCAAATCTTGCGATTCAAGATGCATTGGAAAGCTAATTAAAACTGTAACTGAATATCAAATTTATTTACGAAAAACCTTGAATCATGAAATCGTAAAATCCCTTAAAACTTCCTGGAAGACAGAAACACTTCAAATCCTACACATGCAAAAATACTAAAACTCATATTAATAATCTCATAAAATCGTATAACGGAAGGAAACTTATTTCATTTAATTATGTGTCCATGCACTAAATAAAATCAAGAAACATAAATCAAACCTTTCAAGATAATAACCAAGAAAGTACCGAAATCAAAACAACTTGTAAAACAAATAAGCTTGCATAATAAAAACGTTCAATGTCTTATTAATTTGTGCCTCTCATCCACCCGCCTCCATCGCTTTCCATTCACGCCCTTTACTCAACATAATCTGAAAAATAGTTTTGTGAAAGGGGTGAGTAATCATAAAATAATCACTCAGTGGGGACGTTAGTTCGAAATCTAAATATAAAGGACATGCATACATGAAAACATACCAACTTTTACATCTTTGATACGACTTAAGCGCATCTCTTTTAATACTACATAAGAGCATCTATTCTTTGATACCACATAAGGATATCCATTGTTTTGGCACTACTTAAGAGCACTCATTGGTTGATACTACATAAGAGTATCCATTCTTTGATACCACATAAGGATATCCATTGTTTTGGCTCTACTTAAGAGCACCCATTGGTTGATACTACATAAGAGTATCCATTCTTTTAGCACATAAACACATCAAACTAAATATTTAAAGATCGAACCGTATTACCACGTTTCACCGTTTAAATCCCCACCTTTAATTTCTTTGAAAATAAGAGATGTGTGTACGTTCGGCCTTGCTAAAATCTTGCGTTGAAACCTCTACTCTTCTTCCTCAAATATTTCTCTCGAAACTTACTCTCTCTTTCTCTCTCTAATTCTCGAAATAATATCTCTTATGGGGTATGTATGGCTGATAAAAAATAATGAATGAAATAAGGGGGTCCTTGATCTTCTATTTATAAGGATGAAAAGATATAGGGCTTGAATGAAATCTTGGTGAATATATGATGATGATGGATGAATTTTGGGCTTGGTAAAGTATCTTCGCCGAAAATATGGCTTAGATATGGTATCTTGGCCGAAAATGAAGATGTGAAAAATATGGCATAACATATCCTGGAACATTCTTGGGAAATCTTGGTAATCTTTCTAATATCTCCAATATCATAGTCTAACAACCTCAAGACTTCACGTCCCAAAAAATGAAGGTATTTTGATTTTAGTCCCAAAGGTTTTAAAAAGAAAGGAAAAATTTATTCCAAGCATGTTAGTTCACGTCCTAAAAGATATTTTCTAAATTATTAATTATAAGTAAGACTTCCGCTGTTTATGAAAATTGGGGCGTGACAGTATGGTGACTTAGAAAATATTTGATAAAATCCCAAAGACTCCCCTGATGTTTGGATGTATCTCTAAGACTCAGAAAGATAACCCAAAATGTTAGGAGGCTATATCAAAGCTTAGAATAAAATTTTATTTGTAACAGGCTACTTGTGATAAAACTAGCCTGATGTATACTAGACTAGCCTGATGAAGGCTTAATAGATACACCCACTGACTGAAGTATGCACCTCAGAAGACTAAGACCAAATGGCCTGAAAGGACTCCCCTGAAGACAAGTAACCTGATGTATTAAATGCCTTCAGCATTTAATAAGGAAGCAACCAACACATAAATGAAGTATTCAATGCAGCAAAGAGAATGTTCCAAGTCACCTGATGAAAAGACAGAGGACTTCAATGCAACCGTTAGACTGGGCTGAGGAACATTTAGGACAGGCCAATGAGAAGATGCCACCTATGTACGGATCTGACATAAAGACTGTCCTGTCAGTACCAAGTTCAGAAGCAACCAACAACCTAGGATGACACTTTTTCCAAAGGCGGCTGCATTAATTCTAAACAGGCATTTAATGAGCCATCAACCATTAATGCTTGGAGAGGCTGACCATCCAAAACCTGAAGAAGATTTTTGGGACGTTGGACTACAACTTCTTCACAGATTTGACCATCCAAAATCTGAGAAAAATCTGGAAGAACGTTGGGTCACCAAAATAGCTTGAATTTGAAACTATCTCTCCAACGGATAGTATTTCAAATTCAAGTCTATAAATACAAGAGTTGAAGAAGAAGCCAAGCACGGGAAACCAACAAGCTCAAATTTGAAAGCTCTAAAAGTTCATACACTCAAGCACTCTAAATCTATCTAGTTTCCCTAGTGCTTACATTGTTTAGAATTCAATCTTGTATTAGGCTTATATTGTAATATCTTAGAAGCCTACTGAGATAACTCTATCTAACTATTGCTCTTTATTGTAAAGGGTTATCTCAACCTTAGTTGGAAACTCAAGCCCTTAAACTGAGATAGTTTCAAGGCTGTGAGTAGAAGAAAGTAAGCTGAGAAGAGACTCAGTCTGAAATCTGAGAGGACTAGGACTCAGTGACAATCCTAGAGATCAAGTAAGGTTATTCTTGATCAGTGCACCTTGGCACTCTAAAACAAGGAATTCCTGTGGTTAAGGAATTCTCCTGTTAAATCAGGAAAAGTGGATGTAGGAGAGTTGAACTTCGAACCACTATAAATCCCTGTGTCTCCTGTGCCTTTTGTGTGTGTTAACTACTTCAAGAGTTTTAAAACAATCCGCTGCACAAATCACTCTTTGATCAAATTATCAGGCCACTTGTCAGGGGACCTTCAAGTCCACTGATATTTATAAGTGACCTGTCCCTTTAAGAGTCCACTGTTAAACTGAGTTTTGAAAAATCTGAACTTACAGGTGTATTCCCCCCCCCATACACCTGTCTTTGTCTATTTGGTACCAACAGTTTCCATTTGGGTTTTTAAGATTTCTACTTCCGATTTCTGCGATAACTTTTGATCTACCGCACGGATCTTCAATCCATTTGTTCCTGCATTCTTATCATAGCTAGAGCTACATTTCTACAGTTTGAATTTCAATTTCCATTGCCGAATCAATTTATAGCTTTTGGAGGTAACTTGTATCTTTTCAATTTCCATTATAATAGGTAAATTCTTGTATACTCTATTCAATTCCTGCATAATGAAGTTTGTAGTTAATTCAATTACTCTTTTGTTTACCAAATTAGCCATGGGCTAATCCCTTTGTGTGTTAGTATATGACTCATATGGAGTAATGTGGTGTTCATGTTGATCTTATGAATGTTTTGAGATGTGGTATGATCAATTCTCTACTTTGATGGTTTGTATGAATGCTTAGAATGCATAATTGATTGTATGGGCCATTAGGAGTTAGTCTCATACTAGAGTTGGGCTATTTTCCTAAATCTTCTTGTAATTAGGCCATTGTATGCTAAGTGTTTGTTAAAATTCCTAAGATAGTGAGAATTACCTTCGTGAATTGGAAAGACAATTAGAGGCTCTAATGTGTAGCTAGGGAGACCTTTGCATGTTAGAGTGGCTTGCCAATTGATTGAACAATACCTCAATGCATGAGTAAGTGATACTTCACCACATGAAACATAGGATAGTACACTAATACACCTCTCTCACAATTTGCTCTCTTTGCAACCCAAGGTGATAGGTAGTTTACTCTTTTGACGCATTAGTAGACGATAGATACCTTATCCCCTTTAATTGCTTTGTGTTTTCGAATTTAGAACAATAATCTTACCTTATAATCCGCCCTCTCCCTGAGTTCGATAAATAATAAACTTGGTCAAACTTGTCACGACGATAGTGATCGCTTACACTTGCGTGAAGACACCAAATAGGCAAACAGAAGTACTCTCGGATTATCCTTGCTGGAAATTTGCTAAGGATATACCGAGAACCTGCTAATCATACTTAAAGACATGTCAAGAAAATACATATACCTCACCCATAACAAGGAGGTGGAGAGGATGGGGAGCTCGGGAGAATCAAACTAATGATGAGACTTCCTGACCGTGAGCTATTGGGCGAACTAAGCCCCAAGCACTGGCCCCTATTGTACTCCAAGACGGATTGGACCTTGTGGTGCTGTCTGTTCTGTAAAAATCCTGACGAGCTAGAGTGAACTATCGCTCTACTCCAAGAGGTTCAATGACAACAACAACTCGCTGCTCACCAACCTACTACTCAACTTGCTCCCATAGGGATGGCCCGAGATCGTGACATGAGGCACTCCAAGTCCTCCCAGTTAAAAGGCAGATCAGGCAAACTAGGGGGCGACCAGAAGGCAAGCAGCACGCGACCTCGCCACCAACAAACTACTGGAAATGATAAGATGAGTGAGAGGCTCGGATCACAGAGTGGGTGAACTAGGAGTCGAACTGAGGGCTCCACTACTGATCGACATCGGGCAACCTACGAGAAAAGCTGGGTTAGAGGCATGATGAGAATGAGTGAAGGCCCGTGCCGCCACCACCACTAGCTCCGCAACAAAAGGGCGTTGGGAGCTACCCCCTAGAAGGTTAGCCCCTGATAGGCTTCGGAGACCGACTTCAGACAGACTTTGCCCGCACGGAGCCCAATAATTCCAACAAATCACAATTGGGTTACCTCAAAGCGAGGACTACGAGACCATACTCATACACGAACTATGGTTCTTGAACAGCCTCCACAGGAGGTGACTCACCACGATGAGCTGGCTACGTTGAAAAAAGCAGTAGAGGAGCTGCAGATGCAGGTGGCATTAAAAAATGATGGAGCTAGTTCCAATACACTCTCTGTGTCCCCACTAGCCTCTACCATAATCAAGGCTCCAATCCAAAAGAATATACAGTTCCCGGCTATGGTCCTGTATTAAGGAGAGTCGGATCCGAAAGTGCACATTTCAAAATATTCCAACTTTATGATCTCCGTGGGAGCAACTGATGCCACCCATTGCTGGAATTTCCCAGTTATCCTTGGGGATCAGGCCCATAGGTGGTTCTCGTCACTAGCTCTCGGCTATATACAATCATTCGGGCAGATGACCCGAGAGTTCCTCTCACACTTCTCGGGGTACATGACATACCTCACCCAAAAGCATCAATTAGCTAACATCTGTCAGGGGAACGAGGAATTAGACCAATAGTACCTCAAAAGGTTTGACAAAATTTTATTGGAGGGCGAGCCAGTAAGCGAGGACACTAAGATCGTGGCAGTCATGGCCGGTTTGAAGAAGGGGACAGACCTCTGGAAGGAAATGCACTTTTACTGCCCAAAGACATATGCTGAGTTCAGACATAAGGTAAGAATATACGTGGCCATGCAAGAAGCTCTCCAGAAAGAGATAGATGGAGATGTTGAAGAGAAGAAAGGAGGTAAGAAGGCTGGGGGCAAATACGAAGCTCTGAAAATTTTGAAATCTTTCGCAGAAAGTGCGGAGTATAAAGAAAAGTTGAACTGGGTG
This sequence comes from Prunella vulgaris, assembly GCA_026898435.1. NCBI lineage: Eukaryota > Viridiplantae > Streptophyta > Magnoliopsida > Lamiales > Lamiaceae > Prunella > Prunella vulgaris. Next base: position 688,687 of record JAPKLY010000189.1, read on the forward strand.
CTAACTGTCTCTGTGGATCAAGTATTCATGGTGGTGAAAGACAGAGCTATGCTGAACGAACCTAGGAGGATCAGACAAGACTGAAGCAAGGTCAACCCAAATAAATACTGTGCATACCACCAGAGCATATGTAACTTCACTAGTGAGTGTCGTGACTTATTGAAGCAACTCTGGAAATTCTACGAAAATGGCAAGGTAGCTGGGTTTGTCAAAAAGGCCCCCGAAAATAGACAAATTAAGACCGGCCAGGTGGGAGGATACTAATGATGAAGATGAGGAAGATAACGAGGACTGCCGACCAAATAGACACATCAGACACGGACCTCCTACTCCTCATGCACAACAAGAGCCCAACAGGGAAATTTTGGTGTTAGAAGAACAAGTCGGGCCAGCCAGCGGAGTTATGGATGAAAGACCCCCAACATTCAAAAGACAAAAAAAAGCTGACTTAAGGGCTGTCCACCAAGTGCAAGAAATGGGGTCGGGCTCAATGACCAATTAACCCACAGTAGAGCTCACGTTCTCGCCAGCGGACCTGGAAGGGATCCTCACACTGTACAATGACTCGTTGGTGATAAGCGCAAATATCATGAATACAAAGGTCTTTCGCCTGCTCGTGGACACCAGAGCTTACACCAATATACTCTTCAAAAACACCATAGATCAATTAGGTGATTATGAGTCATACATAGAGGATTGTTATCATAGAATAGTGGGATTTGAAAAAGTTGTAACCATCCCCTTAGGTATGATTAGATTGTCACTCGAGCTTGTATCGGCTGAGGACCCGGAAAAGAGTCTGACTAGATTGATAGATTTTTTGGTTGTAGACCAACAATCTTTTTATAACGGGTTCATCGACAGCCCTTTTATTTTTGAATTGCCGTCTGTTCAACCTACTACTATTGCATAAAATTCCCAACTGCGGAGGGTGCAGGAACTGTAAAAGCCGACTAGAAAAAAGCATGAGAATGTTTATTGCTAATTAAAAAACCGGTCACACATGTGTTAGTATATGAAGATAAAGTACAACACCCACCAGAAGAGCCCAATATACAAGATGTCATCTTAGTGGAGACCGAGTTAATGGAGGTGGACAACCAGCTAGATAAACTGGAGGTTACCCAACTCCAACAAGAAGACTTTCAGCATGCAGTAGCCATGGAGGTAGATGGCGAACCAGCAGTAGATACACCTTTAAGCTCAACAAGGCAGGAATCCGACACAATCCTCGAAACTACTGGCCAACAGAGGGAACATGATGACCTCGAATCTCAAGTAGGTTACGAGCCTATGCAAGTAGAGAATGAGCTAAGCTGGGAAGAACTTACCTCAGACCCCATGTGGAAGAACAAGAAAAGACGAGCTACCCAAGTAGAAGAGTTAAGATCAATCCAGGTGGATCCCCACAAGAATGATTTAGAACTTTTTATAGGTTCTGAGTTGTAAGAGCCCTACAGGAGTAAGATAGAAGAGTTCCTGAAATCCAACTTGGATGTGCTAGCCTTGTCCCATGAAGACATGATGAGAATCCCGCTCGAGCATACTTTTCATCGATTAAACATTGATCCCAGGAGGAAACCCATTCGATAAAAATGAAGAAAGTATGGACCAGACAAATACAAAGCTCTAACCACGGAGATGAAAAAGCTGCTTGATAACAAGCTAATACAGGAGGCTCTGTGTCCGCAATGGGTGGCGAATCCAGTGTTAGTAAAAAAAACCAACGGAATATGGTGGTTGTGCATTGACTTCACGGACCTCAATGCAGCCTGTCCCAAGGACGATTTCCCACTACCGCATATCGACCAACTGGTGGACAACACTGCAGGTGACGAGCTAATGACGTTTATGGATGCCTTGTTAGGTTATCATCAGATAGCCTGGTCACCCTGACGATCAAGAACACACGTCCTTCTATAGAAACAAGAACATGTACTGCTGGAAGAGAATGGCATTCGGGCTCATCAATATCTGAGCTACATATCAAAGGTTGGTCAACAAGATGTTTGATTAACACATTAGGCACACGATGGAGGTATACGTAGATGATATTGTGGTCAAAAGCTTGAGGAAAGAAGACCACCTGGAGCACCTCAAGCAGGCATTCAGTATCATGAGGATTTACAACATGAAGTTGAACCCCAAGAAGAGCAGCTTCATAGTACACTCCGGGAAATTCTTGGGCCACCTGGTCAGTCAAAGAGGGATGGAAGTCTGTTAGGATATCTGTGTTAGATGTTTTGATGATATAAAACAAATCAGCTTGTAATAGGACCAGCTGAACATGTTAGTCAGCTGATGAGTAGTTAGGATTAGATAGGTTCGAGTAAGGGGGAACCTACCTTGCTGCCTAGAAGATCCGAAGCTTTCATAGAAGAGAAGACCAGCTGAGACCTTGTGGACTTAGTCGATTTTAGAAGACAGAAGATTTAATCAGCTGACACTGGAGCATCGAAAGCAGATCATCAGAGAAGTTTACATCAGCCGATAAGCTGAAGAGCAGATTAGCTGATATCAGAAGATTAGCTGATCAGCTGAGAGCACGTCGCAGACAAGACAAGGACCATGGATAAAAGACTTATTCGGACGAAGTCAAGAAGACCAGCTGAGGTGCACACCAGCAGACTTGCACATCAGCTGAGGTCCAAGTATCAGCAGACTGATACACCAGCTGAGGAGACAGATCAGCTGAGGTCCTGTGCTCAGCCCAGATTCTTCGGAATCAATTTAAA
>JAPKLY010000189.1:691431-777746 GCA_026898435.1 Prunella vulgaris
ACTTGTTCAAGTGTATTCTTCCCAAAACCTGCCTTTGGGACCAACAAAGTCAACCCAACCCAAGTAAAGTGTATACTGGAGATGGAGCCACCAGACTCGGTGAAGAAAGTCCAAAGGCTCACTGGTTGTCTTGCAGCGCTGAATCAGTTCATCTCCAGGTCTGGCGATAAGAATAGGCCCTCTTGGTCCCGAAACGAGTATAATCAGTGTATGGGGGGAATACACTGATGTAAAATTTCCCAAAATCCTCAGAAAATTCTCTTTCGAAACTCAGTCAGGAAGATCCTGAGGGTGCTCACTGAACTGACAGTCTCAGGGACAGCAGGGACAAGTCAGTCAGGAACCAAAGAAACTGAGTCTCAAGAAACATGCTCTCAGAAGCTCAGTGGAGTACTGACCGCTCAGGAAGCTAGTCAGTTAGATAACTATCTCAGTAAGCTAGAGTTATGTGCGGAAGTGAGCCCTTATGTTTCTACTCGTTTTGTGTCCTACTGTATTTCGTTTCGCTTAGAATAGTTGTTAATGCTGGCACACAAGTTAATTCTCAGGAGAATTGATTTCTCCCGAAGTTGTAAAACGATGCTGAATGTTCAGTTTATAATAATTACAGTTTATGATCCTGAACAGTAACGTAAATCAGCACAAAGGGGGCATTTTTAACATGGTTTGGACTTAACCAACTCCTACGTCCACAACCTGATTTAACAGGAAGCAATCCTCTCAACTGAGGATTGGTGCTTGTTTTTAACGTGCCAAGGTGCACGAATAGCCTCCTTCCTCTCTAAGGAACTCGACCCCTGGGCATTTTACAAGTCCTAGTCCTTACCCACCAACCTTCTCACATACTAAGGGGGTTTGACTTTCTGGTTTCCAAATAAGTTTGCGATAATCCTTGCTAACAAAACAAAGCTAAGGATAAGGATTATCAATCTAAGCAAAAATACAGATTTGATTCCTCCTACAACACTAGGGAAATTTAAATTGCAAAGTGTTGTTTGAAGTTTGCTTTGAGCACTTGGAATCTGGAGATTTTCAATTGCTTGGAAATTTCCCCGTAACCTTGACTGGAGCAAGGTCTTCTGTATTTATAGGGAGATTCAAAATAGATCCGTTGGAGGAGATCTTTTTGAATTTTCCTATTTTAGGTAGTTGTAGGCTAGTTTGTACTGGGTTGACCTTTCCCAATGCTTAAAAGGGAAACTTTGTGGTCGCCGCTTGCAGTTCCGAGGAATAATAAATACAACGCAGACTTTGTACATATGTTGTCGACATCTAATTGTCTCTCCGTTAAAACGGCTAGTTCTTGATGTGACTTCATCCTTCCTTGTACATTTAAAACTCTGAGTATCTTGCACTTTACTCAGGTCAAATGTTTGTCTTATCCGGAGCTGTTGACATTCCTTTTGTCCTCAGAAGTTAACATAAATGCTAACTCTTCATTGTGTTTGTAACCTTTTCTATCAGGACTTACGAGTATCAGTTAGACTGATATTCACCCCAGTTACTCAGGTTATATTCGCCCTGACTGAGTGAGTCCTGATCTGAGCATGCTTAGTGTACTCAGTAGGAATATCGTCAGTGGAAATCTTCAGGATTGTCTTTGATGGGCTTTAGGACGATCTTCAGGTTCAGCTTCAGGCCAGACGTTTTGAGATGTCTTCAGTCCGAATTCTGACCTTCAGGATTGAACACCTTTTTTACTTCAGATCTTTGGGACGTCTCCATCAATCTTCAGTCTTCAATGCGTTCCCCCTGAGCTGATTAAGTGTGAATAGAAAAACTATTCTAACCTGACTAGTCCTGAACTAAACAATCCTGACTCATTATACTTAGGCAATTCATCAGGGATTTTGGGATTTGAATCAAAACACTCAGATTGTATCCCTACAACTTTTCCCTTTTTGATGATGCCAAAACCCTTAAGCATTTTCCTAACCATCTATACATCAAACTGACAAGTGTAAGTGAAATCAGATCAGTAACCTCTAACACTTAGGGTACTTAGTCTATAAGATGGAAACAAGGAAAGGGTTAGTACAGTTCTTGATAAGGTGCAGAAAATAGATCACGAGTCAACAAGAAGTTGAACTCAGGAATGTAATATTTTCATTTATATTCAACAAGTACAAAGGTTCCTAAAGCTATAACATTTATCCTGATCTATTACATTTATTCTTCTGCATCCCACTGATCCAAAGGGATTCCATACTTGTGCAGTACACACAGCAAGATTGCGTTCATCCGGTTTTGATCAGTCAGGGAGTTCGTTACCCTAGCTATTCATCTGATCTCCTCCTGCATCACTGGCTGATTCAGCTGATTTGACATTCATTGCATCGGAGGCGGATACCTGATGTTCTCTGGGGGACTGATTTCTACTCCCTTCGAATCCTCATCCTGAATATCTCTGTCTAGATATCAGGATGCTCTTTCAACATCCAGTGGTGAAGGATTGTCTCCTTATCTTCTTAGAGATCATCCCAGATCCCGACCACGTAGTATAGGTCCACCCATTCATTCCTCAGGGGGGGCCATTTCTCATCCAGTTCCTTGGGCACGAATTGTTCAACATGTTCGAGCAAAAGTGGCCCTTGGTCCTGAGCAACAACTTGCTTCTGGGGAGCCTTCTTTCGCAATCCAGGAGCCACCTTCTTCTACTTCTGAATCATGATTGACAAATACTAAACAGTCCCCTTTAGTATTTAGATTTGAGTGTCCCGAGAGATCTCCTTCATCTTCGCCAGCTTCTCAGGCACACTCGTCTCCGTCTTCTGACCAGCAACCTCTGGATGGAGACCCACTTCCATCTCCTTGAAGAGTCCATCCAGAGATCCCTACTTCATCTTCTTTGAGGCTGACCTAGAGGCACTTGTCTCAGCAGCAGAAACGGATGTTGTCCTATTCTTCTCAGTGGGACCGGTCGGAGGAACATCTCTTATGATCACCTTCTTCTTTCCTTCCCCCTTTTTGGCATCATTAGCATTGACCTGCTTGACGATGTCATTCAGGGTGATGCCCTGTGATCCGGCCTGATCAGAAAAGACTTTCAGTTGCTTTCAAAATTCCGCAATCTGATCGCCTCGGACTGTGTTCTGAGACTGGAGTTGTTCGATCTGTTCACCAACAAAAATCATCTTCTGCTGCTCCCCATCAAACTCGTGTTTGATGTTCATCACAACCTGATGCCGTTCATCTCCCTCCTTCCTTAGATCGGAACCCAGATCCCTGACAGCTGCCTTGGACACTGAGGAAGGTTCTTCGCTGGCCAACTCCCTGACCCTTCCTTCGAACTGAGCTAACTTGGCATCAATCAGCCTGTTTACCAACTCCTCAGACTGAGCCATCTTGGCATCGATCAACTTGTTGAACCATTCCTCCTGATCTTTGAGGGCTTTAGAAGCAACATTTCGGTAGGCAGCAAGGGCCTCCTCAGCCTGTTTCATAATGGTGGTCATCTCAACACAATGCGCTGTGCCAAGTGCCTAAAGACCAACGTGCAAGTCACTGTCTATCTTCTGGCATCGGAGGTTGATCAGGTCGACATAGATGTGAAACCTTCTCAGGCTACCATCGTGACTTCGCAGCTTCCTATGTATGTTCGCATGAACATAATCAGCTGCTCTGATCCACATGCCTCTGACCTTCCCTTGTCGTTGAGCTTCAATGGCCTCCTCAATACCCATGGCCTCTTCAGGTATATCATCGGTCAGTGCAACCTGCGCCTAATTCGCACTGAGCTGAACATCCTCATCAATAACAACCACCTCACCTTTGTCCTCTTTAGCTTCCGGGACTATTGTCAGTTCTGTCCTAGTTCCCTCCGGAACAGCAGCAACCTCCGGCTCAGCTGACTTATCCTCTGGAAACCTGATGTGAACGGTCCGGACAAAGTCCTCCACCCTCAGAAGCTATGAGAAGTTGTAGATTTTGAAAGCGTCGAACAGTGCTGTCTCTTCAGCCTTTAGAGCCTCCTATCCTTTTTTCTCTGCAAGAACATCCAACTCAGAATATGTGGCTTTCCTGATCAGGGCATATGTGCGGAGTTGCACAATCTTCTCCTTCTATGCATCGGAAAGGGTGGGAAAGTGCTTGTCCACCAGAAGAATGGCCTGACACCTGGCCAGGACTTCAAAGTCCATCAAACTATTCATGTCCAGGGCAGGAAAACGCCACAGAGTGTCCTACTTCACTTCCTCCTCCTCCTTCTCAGTGTCCGAGGGACCAAACATATTAGTTTTTAGGTCTTGTTCCTCGGATTTGTCTTGAGCTTCCCCCTGATCATCAGCAGTCATTGGCTCCTCCAGAACCTCTTCTTCCTCAACAGCCAACTCCTGAACAGCCTCCACTACTGTCAGGATCTGAGTATCAGCAACATCCTGCTCGTACTGATACTGAGGTTGAGCAATCGCCACCATAGGCTCCTGAGCATCAGATGCCTTCGTCTCCTCCGGAGTACCTGCCTGATCAGTACCTTGAATAATTTCATCACGGTGCTATGTGGGATCGGGTCGCTCAACAATCTCCACTTCCCTCACCTCTCTTTCAACTACCTCTTCATCGGAGGGCTCTTCAGCCAACGAAGCTTTCTCAGGAGCTGGCATCTGAGTCTGAACCTTAGAGGCTTTCTTCATCTTCTTCTCAGAGGGTTTAGAGGGTTCAGCTGGAACAACAGATTTCCCTTTCCAGCTCTTCACTTCCTTCAGCGATCTGAACAAAGTTATCGTTGCAGGGGGATCGATGAAGTCCTTGATGTCGATATCCCCAAAGGACAAATTCTGCAGCATCAGGGACAAACATGTCCTGTAGTGGAGAGGCTTCTTGAAGATGGTCTAACCATCCTCTCCATATTCAATCTTCTTCTTCTCCACTACTAGCCGCTGGATGAAGTACTACCTCCCAGTCAACAAGCTGAAATTCCCTGACAGCCATCATCAAGCAAGCTTGGAGACTTGCTCCGTTCCTCCCACACATCCCATGATACTCTGAACAACCAGATCAAACAGTAACCAGGGAGTAGTCTGGAGGAGAGCCTTGTTCATCCTTGACTTGAAGGGAGTGGGTTGATGAAAAATGGCATCCAAAAAATCCTGCTCGTGCCCAACACCAAAGTCCGTGGGCAAAGGTAATTTGTGATCCACTGAGCGAGGAAGATTGTACGTCTTCGTGATCAAATTCTGGACGTTGATCATTATCCATTTCCTCTGGATCACTTTCTTACCATCAATCATCATGGAGTGACTCACGGGTACAATCGACTCCCAATCTCCTTCCTTGTTCTGTTTCGGCTTGAGGTAGAAAGTTAAAACAAGAACGGGGTAAAGTTTCTCTGGCTTCAAGGTAACCCAGTCCAAGATGTTGGCCTTCTTGACATATTTTTGAACTGGCTTGAGGTCATCGTGCTCTGAGGAGAAACCAGCAATAGGTTTAAAGGCGATGGAGTTCTTTAAGATCTGGAGGTTCTCAAAGAATCGTATGTCTGTGGTCGCCATTGATGAGTGCTCTGTGGGAAGGTTAGAACCAGAGAGAGAGAGAGGAAAGATTATGACTGCGTAAAAGATGCACAGACTATGATCCTCACTATTTATACCAATATTCAGTTTAAATCAAACGGTTCGAAAAGAACAACTCTTAAGATTCTACGGATGAGATTAAAGGCACAAAATGCATGTACAATTTGTGTCCTTTCAGTTTTTAAGAGTAATTATTCAAAAACTTTATTAAAAACTGCCCGCTCATGCGCATTAAATGCGAGTCAGTGTATGTCCGTATTTAATTCAAATAATTTGTATTAAATAATAACTGAATATTAAATGAGTAGCTAGGATTAAAAGTTCAAAAACCCGTGATTGATGTGATGTCTGACACATACAGAGATGATGCAAGAAAGTTCAGGACAACATACCAGTCTGTCAAATATAATTTGACTGATACAACTTGTGAATGATCAGGATGACAAGTCCTGAGTTCTGAGTCCTGAATCCTTAACTATACTTATTCTGAGATCCATCTCCTGAGGTCAGTTCCCCTTGAACGCCACCATTCCTCTCTCTATGCTTCATGATCCTGAGTTAATCACTCATCCTAACCACTTGTTGATTCCGAACAGAAATTCACATTGAATCTTCTACTCCTAGGTCAAGAAGTCCTGACTCTACTGACAACTCAACAAACCTGGTTTCAGGCAAGGCCTTAGTCAGGATGTCAGCTCTCTGCTTATCAGTTGGGTTCTTCTTCATCCTGATATCTTTCTTCTCAACATGATCTCTTATAAAGTGATGCATGATGTCCACATACTTACACCTTGTGTGTAAGATTGGGTTCTGAGATATGGCTATAGCACAGTTATTGTCACAATAAATTGGAACTTCAGTGGCCATTACTTGGTAGTCTCTCAATTGTTGCCTCAACCAAAGAATTTGGGCGCAACAACTGCCATATGCAATATATATTCATCCTCAGTAGTGGATGTTGCAACACTTGTTTATTCCTTTGAAAACTAAGAGGTCAGTTTACTCCCTAGAAACTGACATGTGTCTATCGTTGATTTTTGTTGGTCCCGAAATGAGTATAATCAGTGTATGTGGGGGGGGAGGGAATACACTTATGTCAGATTTTTCGAAATTCCCAGAAAATGTTGTTTCAAAACTCAGTCAGGAAGACCCTAAGGGTGCTCACTGAACTGACAGTCTCAGGAACAGCAGGGACAAGTCAGTCAGGAACCAAATAAGCTTAGTCTCAAGAAGCGTGCTCTCGGAAGCTTAGTAGAGATAATCCACCTACTGATCACTTAGAAAGCTAATCAGTTGGATAGCTATCTCAGTAAGCTAGAGTTGCATGCGGAAGTGAGCCCTTAAGTTTCTACTCGTTTTATGTCCTAAAAATTGTTTTCCGTTTTGCTTAGAAAATAGTTGTTAAGGCTAGTGCACTGATTAATGCTTAGGAGAATTGGTTTCTCTTGAATTTGTAAAACTTATGCTGAATGTTCAGTTTAAGAATGATGACAGTTTATGATTCTGAACAGAAATGTAAATTAGCACTCAGGGGCATTGTTAACGTGGTTCAGATATAACCAACTCCTATGTCCACGGCTTGATTTAATAGGAAGCAATCCTCTCCACTGAGGATTGGTGCTTATTTTTAACGTGCTAAGGTGCACGAATAGCCTCCTTCCTCTCTAAGGAACTCGACCCCTAGTCATTTTACAAGTCCCAGTCCTTACCCACCAACCTTCTCACAAACTGAGAGGTTTGGATTCTATTTTTCCAACTAAGGGTGATAGTCCTTGCAATCTAAACAATGCTAAAGATAAGGACTATCGATCTAAGCAAATACAGAATTTAGAAACCTATTACAACACTAGGGAAATTTAATTACAGAGTGTTGCTTGTGGTTTGCTTTGAGCACTTGGATTCTGAAGATTTTCAATCGCTTGGAAATTTCCCGTTAGCCTTGAACAGGTGCAAGACAATCTGTATTTATAGAAAGATTCAAAAAGATCCGTTGGAGGAGATCTTTTCAAATCTTCCTATATTAGGTAGGTGCAGGCAGACATTGTACTTGGTTGACCTTTCCCAATGCTTAAAAGGGAAAATCTCTGATCTGCCGCATGTAGTGTTTGAGAACATTAAATGCGGTGCAGACTCCATACATACTTGTCACCTCCTTACTGGCTGCTTTTTCAAACGGCTAGTTCTTAATGCGACTTCATGCTTCCTCGTACATTTAAGACTCTGAGTTTCTCATTCTATACTCAAGTCAAATGTTTGTCTTATTCGGAGCTGCTGACATTGAAGTACATATCTTATCACATATAAAAGGAGTATATTTCACTCCTACTCTCCTTTTAGCCAATGTTTTTTTACAACTCTAAATCCTCGAACTCTTGCATGCACTTGATAAGCATCAAACATGTTATCAATTGTTGCAAAAACCATGCCTTTTTCAACAACATTCTTTTGCTCTTCCTCAGTAAGTTCGTTCGATATGTTTGCTTGAATGTTTACATCTTCACTTGCTTGATTGGATCATTGATATCCTCTTCCAAAATATTTTTGGACGGTACAAACTCTTCAACATTGAGATCAATGGCTTGATTTTGACTCCCACATCTTGTAAATCATTGTTGTTATTGGTAGAGTTTGAAATATTATTTTCTGAATCGGTTCCAAATTAGATCATGCATTTGAGAACGGGTTACCGTTGTTGAAGTAGAAAAAGAATGGAAGACAAGTTGAAGATAATCGTGTACAAGAAGTGTTCGAAGTGTTCAAAATTCAATGATGTAAATTTTTTAAAAAATTTAGTTGATTAATTATCATTAATATTGGAAGTTGTTGTGTATTAATATAAAGTGTTGGAAGTGAGTTGGTTAATTAATGAGAAGTTAGGTTAATGATTAAAGTTAGTGGACGTTAATTAATGCACTTGGGGCGCCAATTATACTAAATCTGCCGCCTAAATTGATTAAGGGTAGATTAGTAATATAATAATTATTTAAATTTTAATTTATTAAAATTCTATAATCTAGATATCCAGATTCTGGATACTAATATTTACCGTAAAAGAATATACGCGCATCTCCCATTCAGGCCACTTTTTTAGGTAGATTTGAGCTCAAATTTTTCTTCCAAATTTGACGATCATCATTGGATTTTTTTTGCACATTATGCGAGGTGGTTGGGCAAGTGGTTAACTCATGGACTTGGTCTCTCCACATTGTTGACTGAAGCTCCTAGCTAGCGAAGGCACGACGGTGGCGGTAGTGGCGAACCTAATAGAGTGACATGGGGGTACAATTGTACCCCCTTTTCAAATTTTTTTAGTATATATATATATATTATATCATTGAAATATTGACAAAGTTTATATGTATTGGTTATTTGGTGTAGTGCCGTGAGTGAGTAGTTATGTAGTTGACTAGGTAAATATTTTAGCTTTTAATATATTATATATATATTTAATTTAGATTATATTTTATCAATTTTTATTTGAAATGAAAAAATTAAATTTGATTTTAGAATATCAACCGTCAAGTTTAACACAACTTCTCTTTTCTTCATCTCTTCTCCACTCCCGACAACCGACGTGCACTGCTCTCCTTACATGTCTAGCTCAAGAAAAATATTTGTCTATTTCTACCTCTTTTGCTCTCCTCTTTTACTTAATTTAAGGTAAATATTCAATGTGTTTTTTATTAATTCCAATATATAATTTTAAGTACTTTAATTTTGAAATTATTTTAGTGATTTTGAAATTTGAATATTTGATGATCATTTATAAAAGAATTTGAGTTTCCAAAATACATGGATGCGAATCATTTTGCATATCTGGAACAAGTCTTTGATTAGAAAAAAATTTACGGTAGATATAGTATGAAATTGTATTAAAATAAAATTGGGTATAAAAATTACCAGTGAGGAAACCAAAAAATATGAAATTATTTCATATTATTTTAATTGGAGATATAATATGAAATTATTTCATATTATTTTAATTGGAGAAATAATATGAAATTGGGTATAGAAATATGAAAATGTTTTTTTACTAGCGCTGGAAACAAAAAAATTATCAGTCCCCTATTCGCACCAAGTTGCAATATTTTTTACAAATATGATTTTCTTTAAGAATTGTAGTTTACAAGTTTAAATACTAATATATTTGTGTGATTTTATTCTTATTTTGTATAGTTTAATTAGAAAATGAGAGATGAAACATCAAAATCAAGTAAATCAAGGGCACTAGAAAAACAACCTGATCTTCGACAATTTATGTTTAAGAGAATGAAATCTCAAGGAACTTCCTGCTCTTCATCAAAAGATAATGAGGCTTCTTCCAATGTTAGTGAGTTTTCTTCACCCGAATCATTTGCTTCTACCCAAACTCAAGAAAATAATGTCGACTTTGATAATTCTAGTAGTTTTAGTGAACCATCACAAGAAGAGGAATTGATATATGATGTTGAACTTCTTCCAAGTGATCCTGAAAACAGAATTAACATAATGGATTATGCTCCAAATGAAAGAAATACGGTGAGGAGAGCATATATTCTTAAGTAACCTTGTCAACCAAAAACTCATGATTTTCCTCAAAGGGAAGTTGGAGGTTTTCGCCATTTTAGTGTTTGATGGTTTAAAAAATATGATTGGCTTGAATATAGTATTGAGAAAGATGCGGCATTCTGTTTTGTTTGTTATTTATTCAAGAATGATGTGGAAATTAGTGTAGGAGGACATGCATTTGTTAATGGAGGATTGAGATCGTGGAACAAGCGGGTAGATTTGAGAAGTATGTTGGTGCGGTTAAAAGTGCTTATAATCTTTCGTATGAAAATTATGTGAATTTAATAGACTCAAAAAAAATTCTATTGAACATGTTTTTGATAATGCAAGTGACATGGTTCGAAGTGAGTATGAAACTCGTTTAAAAGCTTCACTTACTTGTTTGAGGTTTCTTTTGGGCCAAGGATTGACATGTCGTGGGAATGATGAAAGTGGAGAGTCAAATAGTAGGGGAAATTTTCTTGAGCTTTTGATGTGGCTAGGAGAACACAATAAGGGTGTCAAAAGGATATTTTTTAAAATGCCCCGGACAATAATCAAATGACGTCTCCTAAAATTCAAAAAGATCTTATCAATTGTTGTGCTAAAGAAACAACTAAGCACATTATAGAGGGACTTGATGATGACTACTTTGGTATTATAGCTGATGAGTCAAGTGATGTGGCTAAAAAAGGAGCAACTAGCTGTTTGTTTGCGCTTTGTTGATGGTAAGACATGAATGATCATTGAACGGTTTCTTGGGCTTGTACATGTTGGTGACACAACTGCTTTGGCACTTAAAGATGCAATAATATATTTGCTTATGGAGAATTCATTAAGTCCATCTAAGATTCGAGGTCAAGGGTATGACGAAGCTAGCAACATGAAAGGTGAGATAAATTGTCTTAAAATTTTGTTTATGAAGGATACTCCATGTGCTTACTATGTTCATTGTTTTGCTCATCAACTTCAATTAACACTAGTTGTCGTTGCTAGCAAAAACAATGATTACACCTGGCATTTTGAAACACTTACAAACTTGTTGAATGTGGTTGGAATTTCTTGTAAGCGAAGAGAAATGATCCAAGAAAGTCAAGCACGAAACTTGCCCAAACCTTGGAATTAGGTGAACTTGAAAGTGGATCAGGTTTGAATCAAGAGTTAGGTTTGAAAAGGACCGGAGATACTCGTTGGGGATCTCACTATAAAACACTTTTGAATGTTATTCACATATTTCCAACAATAGTTGAGGTACTTGTGATGATTGGGGAGAAGGCTTCATGTTCGGAAGATCGGGTTAAGGCTGAAACTATTTTATACTCCTTGGAGTCATTTGATTTCATTTTTATGGTGCACTTGATGTTGACTATTTTTGGGTATACAAATTATTTGTGTGTTGCTTTGCAAAGAAGAGATCAAAATATTGTGAATGACATGTCTCTCGTTACATTAACTAAAGGATTGTTGCAAAAATCAAGAGATTGTGGATGGGAAACTCTCTTGAACAATGTCACTTCATTCTGCACTAAATATGACATTATAGTTCCTGATATGAATGCATCTATATGTCATGAGGAAGATCAAGACGATTTGTTAAACAAGAGACAAACCTTCAAGATTTTCAGGCTCAATCATTTATAGGGGTAATTGATTTACAACTTAGTGAGCTCAATGACATGTTTGATGAGGTTAATATGGAGTTGCTTATATGCATGGCTTGCTTAAGTCCTTGAGATGGTTTTTCTTCTTACGACAAGGAGAAAATACTCATGCTTGCTTCATTTTATCCATCTAAATTTTCAAGTATTAATTTGTTATCTCTTAAATGTTAATTTGATATTTTTATGAAGATATAAAAAATGTGATATGTTTAAGCATTTTAATTTGTAGGTATTAATTTGATGACTCTAGGGTTTCAACTTGATATATTCATTGAAGATATGCAAAGTGAAGATTGATTTGGGGATTTGGATGATCTTGGTGTCCTTTCGATGAGGCTTGTAGAAATAAAGAAGCATGTAAATTTAATCACGGCGTAAAATAATATTGATGTTGATTAAATAATCTCATGTAGATTGAATAAAACTTCATCACGTGCTATTTAGATAGAATTAATAAAGTTAAATTTATTTTAATTATTCTGCATGATTACAAATTTTATAATTGGTAATTTCATTCCGAATTAAGAATTTGATTAAATTTATGAAATTAATTCATAATTATACGACTAAGTCATTTAATTAAATTTCATTCAAAATACCATTCGAGTGATATTTAGATTGCATTAATAAAGTCAATTTTGTTTTAATTATTATGCATAATTACGAATTTTATAATTTAAAATTTCATTCCAATTAAGAATTGATTAAAATTTATGAATTTAATTTGGAATTATGTGACTAAGTCAGCTAATTAAATTTCATTCGAAATACCATTTAAATTATCATTTGTACCTCCTTAAATTAAGAATGAAATATAATTCATAATTTGGAAGGAAATTTCTAATTAAATTTATGAATCTAAGTCATTTAATTAAATTAAAATTTTCATTCGTAAATTATGTGATTAACAGATTAAGTTGTTTCTAATTAGTAAGAAAACCTTAATTATGCATAATAATTTAATTTAATTTGGAATAAAATTCGTAATTATGAAATTCTTAATTATCTAATATAATTTAATTAAGGAAAATTTCTTATGGGGTGCACACGAACTGTTTTTTTTGCTCTAAGCACACACCAAAATCTTTATTTACTAGTAACGCACTACACCTATGATTACCTAAACCCATCTAGACCTCATGACCCCCACCCCCACCCACACCCAAATTTACCTACAGCTCATATCTCTCTCTCTCTTATAAAAAATTTTAAATTCATTTTTTTCTCTCCTTTTATAATAATTATAAAAATATATGCATACCATTAGTTTTTTCAGTAAAAAGAATTGAAAAAATTAAGATTAAAATCGAAAAAAAAAATTATAAAACAATTGAACTTTACAATCTTTAATTCAAATTAACGAAATATACATAAGTTCAAAAAAATAATGTAAAGTTTAATTTTTATAAATATAGTTCAAATTCATTGATTGTAAAAGTTCAATTATAAATTTATTCCAACAAGTCTCCTTCCTCTCTATCCTCTCTCCTCTCTCCTTCACTCTCTCTCTCTGCTTTGTCAATCAAATCTGTCAACAATCAATTCAGCCATCATAATCATTTTTATTTCTTTTTCCATATTTTATATACACTTTATTACTTAAATTTTTTATTCTAAAATACTATTCTTTAGGAATTTATTTGTATTCATTTTTTCCCTCCTTTTATAGCAATTTTAATATTAAACATTTAATACTTAATGTTATACTAACATTTAATTTTTTTATGAATTCATTTGAATTCAATTTTCTCTTGATTCTTATACAACTATTTAATGTCTAACCTTTTAATTCAAATTAATGGAACAATCATAAGTTCACAAAAAAGTAAAAGTTTAATTTTTTAACTATAGTTCAAATCTATTGAAAGTCAAAGTTCAATATAATGTTGTTCCAAATATTCTTATTGTTCAGTTTTGGTCAATTTCAAATATTCTTATTGTCCAAAAAAAAAGTAAATGTTCAAATTAATTAATTGATAAGTTCAATTCCAAATTACTTACAAGTTCAAATTTATTGTACCAAAATACATTCAAAATTATATACAAAATAAACAAAACAAGCAAAAGATAAGTAAAAGTTCCATTGCAAATTGCTTACAAGTTCAAATCAAATAATTGACAAATCAAAATCAGATATATCACATCTACTCTACAGTGTCTTCAAAAAACTTCCCACAACCAGCAACAAACTGCAGATTAATAACCTTGGAGGAAAATTTTGAGAAAACAGTATTGAAAGTACAACACATATTAATAGATATGGTAATAAAATTTTAGTAAATTATGTGGAGTCATGTAATCAAAACAATAATAATTTGAGAAAGAGGGAGAGAGAGAGAGATTTTTCTCCTGGGCAATTGTGTGTGTGTCAATATATTTTTTATTGGTTAGAAATAATTAAGGGAAACAGAAAAAATAGCACTTTTGTGCTGAATTTGTGGGGAGTGGAATTTTCCTTATTTCGCAGATATTTCTGAAAATTGGGTGCTGGTGTTCTTAATTTTTCATCAAAAATCGGAGGTGAGATTTCGATCATTTCCTTTTCCGAGAAATTCTGTTAGAGACCTTGACATATGGTGAATTTCACCACCAAGAGAGAAATTGGGAATTTGAGAAACGAAAGGCGTCCAAGAGGCTCCTCCCACAAACAAGAGAAACAACACTCCCACCTTTAGGTTGCAGCAAAGGCCACTCATTCAGAAACAAATGAAACTGGTGTTTGTTAATGATGTAGAGGAAGATGGGTTTAGGAAGAATATGAAGGAAGTAGGTTTAGGAATAATTTATGGATATTAGAGAGTTAAAACAGAGTGTGAGGGTGAAGGCCCATAATTTTTCATAAGAAAATTCTCATTTTTAAAATCAAAGATAGATCACTTTATTTTATATAAATAAGCAATTTCTCATTGCAATTTTATATAAACAAGCAAAACAGAGTATTATATCACTGTCAACGAACCCCCACCAATTTCTCATTGCAAAATTCACAGTTAACATAAGAATCAGAGAGAATTTAGGGGTTTTGAAAAGCACAAAAGGAAATCAAAACATAAAAAAGGACGAAATAGGTTGTTACCTCTTCAACACAGCGTTGAAAAACACCGATCAACAAAATGGACGAAATGGGTTGTTACCTCTATGAAGAAGATGACACCGGAAATGTCCAACTGCCGCCGTCTCCCAGACTTTCTACTTGCGGTGGATTGAGGGCCAATTCACCCTGCATCTCGTCGTGGTGGATGGGAGGGCTCTTGTGGTTGAGAGGTTTCTAGAGCTTCCAGCGTGGGAAGGGAGAGCAGAGATGAACTAGCCGGTATTTGAAGTTATCCCTGAACAGCCTAACAGCCGTGGCCCCAAAACTTGAAGCCATCCTTCGGTCGTCGCCTCTGTGCAACCAATAACTGTCATTCTGGCGATAGATTTTGAATGTAGAGAGAGAGGAGGTAGGAGAGAGGTAAGAGAGAATGGTGAATATATGTTATTTAATCTGATTTGGTATGTGATTTATTTGAAAAGACAGATTTGAACTGCCAGTGGGGTAACCCACCCCATACTACCCCCACTCCACCCCACACTACCCTATATTAATGACACAGTTGTAAATAATTTTGTAATTTTAGTACTGGGGGTAAATAAGGATTTGCTTGTGTGTTGAGAGTAAACATATCTTAGAGATGACACCCCGTAGCAACTTACCCTTTAATTAAATTAAATAGTTTTAAATATAATTCTGATACATAATTTTTTATGTGCATAAGAAAGAAAATAAATATATTTTAATCAAATTAGTAGACTCAATTAAATTTTCATTAATTAGATAAATTACTTAGATAATTTTAATAAAATTATATTAAACTATTTAATCGAATTAGACGACTCAGTCAAATTATAACTAATTAGATAAATGACTTAGCCAATTTTACTATACCCTATATCACGATTATGACTTAGTCAATTTTAATATGTAGAACTTAAATGTTTGAAATTTAAACTAATTTGTGTCATCTTTTGATTTTTAAATTATGATTTTATTGAATTTTGAGTTTCGTGGTTGTTATCACTTATAATTTCATTATTGAAAGGTGGTGATATTAATTTTTTTATTACTTTATGTATTATGTATTATTAATTTATAAAATAATTAATGTTATTTATTATTAGGGGCTTCCGACTAGTCCCCAACCAGCCTCCGATTAGTCGCTCTAGTCGCTAGACCCTAGTGGTCTGAACGACTAGCGACTAACGTTTTTTTAGAACATTGTGTGTAGGTAATACAATATATCTCATATCTAACTAAAATAGATCATGTAAATCACTTGAAACAAACATATAATCAACTATATAAATAACATATTCACAGATGATTTCACAAAATCATGATCAATGTACAGTCAGTCCTTTTGAATGAATATATGAAATTCTGATCCCTGAGCACCCTTTGATAAGTTGATTAAAGCACTCGCGCTGATAACATGTTGTAAATTAAAAGATTAAGTACAAGAAGAACACAAATTTGTTGACCCAGTTCGTCATGAGTGACTACGTTTGGGGGCGTACCAAGCCAAGAGATATTTTACTAATAAATGTGTATCATAATATCGAGTACAATGGAGTATATATATGTAACAAATAAATTGAAGCCTAACAAACTATCAAGCCTTTGACCTAATAAGCTACTTATTCCATAAGTAATATCCACAATATTAATATATTTACAGTAGTAATCACAATTGATTACATGTAAATGTGTAAATATAAATAAATAAATATATATTTATTTATTTATTATTTTTTACATTTTTATACTCAATTTTATTTATTAAAATATAATTGAAGAATTATTTAAATATGTGTAAATTATAAATATGGATTTTCAGATAGTTTAATATTGATTCATTTAATATGGAATGTTTATTTGTTTACCTACCAAGGAGTCAATATTGATTAATTTAACATGTTTAATTTAAATTAATTTAAAATTGTGGTATGAATTAGTAAAATTGATAGATAATGATTTGTAATATGTATGTCGTTTATCTTTTATCATATATTGTTATGAATTTATTTAAGAATATTTGATCACACTTAATGAATTTGACTTAATCACAGCGTAAAATAATATTGATGTTGATTAACAAATCTCATGTATATTGAATAAAACTTCTTCACGTGCTATTTAGATTGCATTAATAAAGTTAAATTTATTTAAATTATTCTGCATGATTACAAATTTTATAATTGGTAATTTCATTCCGAATTAAGAATTTGATTAAATTTATGAATTCAATTCATAATTATACGACTAAGTCATTTAATTAAATTTCATTCAAAATACAATTTGTGTGATATTTAGATTACTTTAATAAAGTCAATTTTGTTTTAATTATTATGCATAATTACGAATTTTATAATTGATAATTTCATTCCAATTAAGAATTGATTAAAATTATGAATTTAATTGGAATTATGTGACTAAGTCAACTAATTAAATTTCATTCATTATACCATTTAAATGACCATTTGTACCTCCTTAAATTTAGAATGAAATATAATTCATATTTGGAAGGAAATTTCTAATTAAATTTATGAATCTAAATCATTTAATTAAATTAAAATTTTCATTCGTAAATTATGTGATTAAGTCGTTTCTAATTAGTAAGAAAACCTTAATTATGCATAATAATTAAATTTAATTTGGAATAAAATTCATAATTATGAAATTCTTAATTATCTAATATAATTTGATTAAATAATTTAATTAAGGGAAATTTCTTATGGGGTGCACAAAAACTGTTTTTTTGTTCTAAACAAACACCAAAATATTTATTTAGTAGTAACACACTACACCTATGATTATCTAAACCCATCTAGACCGCATGACCCCCCCCCCCCCCAACCCCCACTCCCACCCAAATTTACCTATAGCCTCTCTCTCTCTCCCATCCCCATGCAAACCCACTTCTAATCTCTCCTTCTATCTCTATTCTCTGTTAATAAAGTTACTCTTCAATTTCTTTTTTTTCTTTTTTTTTATATTCATTTTACTATTTTATTATTTTAATTTTATTTGAATATTATATTTTATAAAAAAATTTAAATTCATTTTTTCCTCTCCTTTTATAATAATTATAAAATATATGCATACCATTAATTTTTTCAGTAAAAAGAATTGAAAAAATTAAGATTAAAATTGGAAAAAAATTATAAAAAAATTGAACTTTTTACTCTTTAATTCAAATTAACGAAATATATATAAGTTCAAAAAATAATGTAAAGTTTAATTTTTATAAATATAGTTCAAATTCATTGATTGTCAAAGTTCAATTATAAATTTATTCCAACAAGTTTTGTTCCTCTCTCTCCTCTCTACTTTGTCAATTAAATCTGTCAACAATCCATTCAGCCATTATAATCATTTTTTATTTCTTTTTCCATATCTTATATACTCTTTATTACTTACAAATTTTATTCTAAAATTCTATTCTTTAGGAATTTATTCGTATTCATTTTTTCCCTCCTTTTATATGATTAAACATTTAATACTTAATGTTATCCTAACATTTAATTTTTTTATGAATTCATTTGAATTCAATTTTCTCTTGATTCTTATAAAAATATTTAATATCTAACCTTTTAATTCAAATTAACGGAACATTCATAAGTTAAAAAAAAGTAAAAGTTCAATTTTTTAAATATAATGTTGTTCCAAATATTCTTATTGTTCAGTTTTGGTCAATTTAAAATATTCTTATTGTCCAAAAAAAAGTAAATGTTCAAATTAATTAATTGATAAGTTCAATTCCAAATTACTTATAAGTTCAAATTTATTGTACCAAAATACATTCAAAATTATATACAAAATAAACAAAACAAGCAAAAGATAAGTAAAGGTTCCATTGCAAATTGCTTACAAGTTCAAATCAAATAATTGACAAATCAAAATCAGATATACCACATCTGCTCTACAGTGTCTTCAAAAAACTTCCCACAACCAGCAACAAACTGCAGATTAATAACCTTGGAGGAAAATTTTGAGAAAACAGTATTGAAAGTACAACACATATTAATAGATATTGTAATAAAATTTTAGTAAATTATGTGGAGTTATGTAATCAAAATAATAATAATTAGAGAGAGAGAGAGATATTTCTCCTGGGCAATTGTGTGTGTGTCAATATATTTTTTGTTGGTTAGAAATAATTATAAGAAACAGAATAAATAGCACTTTTGTGCTGAATTTGTGGGGAGTGGAATTTTCCTGATTTCGCAGATATTTCTGAAAATTTGGTGATGGTGTTCTTAATTTTTCAGTAAAGATCGGAGGTGAGATTTCTATCATTTTCTTTTTCGAGAAATTCTGTTAGAGGCCTTGGCGTTTGGTGAATTTTACCACTAAGAGAGAAATTGGGAATTTGAGAAACGAAAGGCATCCAAGAGGCTCCTCTCACAAACAAGAGAAACAACTTTCCCACCTTTAGGCTGCAGCAAAGGCCTCTCATTCAGAAACAAATGAAACTGGTGTTTGTTAATGATGCAGAGGAAGATGTGTTTAGGAAGAATATGAAGGAAGTAGGTTTAGGAAGAATTTATGGATATTAGAGAGTTGAAACTGAGTGTGAGGGTGAAGCCCCATAATTTTTCATAAGAAAATTCCCATTTTTAAAATAAAAAATAGATCACTTTATTTTACAGATACAAGCAAAACAGAGTATTATATCACTATCAACGAAACCCCACCAATTTCTCATTGCAAAATTCACAGTTAACATAAGAATTAGAGAGAATTTAGGGGTTTTGAAAAGCACAAAAAGAAATCAAAACATAAAAATGGAGGAAATGGGTTGTTACCTCTTCAACACAGCGTTGAAAAACACCGATCAACAAAATGGACGAAATTGGTTGTTACCTCTATGAAGAAGATGACACTGGAAACGTCCAACTACCATCGTCTCCTAGGCTTTCTACTTGTGGTGGATGGAGGGCCAATTCACCCTGCATCTCGTCGCGGTGGATGGGAGGGCTCCGGTGGTTGAGTGGTTTCTGGAGCTTCTAGCGTGGGAAGGGAGATGAGAGACAATCTCACCGGTGTTTGAAGTTATCCCTGAACAGCCTAACAGTCATGGCCGCAAAACTTGAAGCCATCCTTCGGTCGTCGCCTCCGTGCAACTAACAACTGTCATTCCGGCAATAAATTTTGAATGTATAGATAGAGGAGGGAGGAGAGAGGTAAGAGAGAATGGTGAATATATGTTATTTAATCTAATTTGGTATGTGATTTATTTGAAAAGACATATTTGAACTGCCAGTCGGGTAACCCACCTAATACCACCCCCACTCCACCCCACATTACCCTATATAATGACACAATTGTAAATAATTTGGTACTTTTGGTACTGGGGGTAAATAAGGATTTGCTTGTGTGTTGAGAGTAAACATATCTTAAAGATGACACCCCATAGTAACTCACCCTTTAATTAAATTAAATAGTTTTAAATATAATTCTGATACATAATTTTTTATGTGCATAAGAAAGAAAATAAATATATTTTAATTAAATTAGTAGACTCAGTCAAATTTTCATTAATAAGATAAATTACTTAGATAATTTTAATCAAATTTAATCAAATTATATTAAACTATTTAATCGAATTAGACGAATCAGTCAAATTATAACTAATTAGATAAATGACTTAGTCAATTTTACCATACCCTATATCACGATTATTATTGAAACAGTTGACATGAAACATAATCACACATAAATAGAAGGGAAAAAAATTAAGAGTTAGAAACTGTAGGATACAATTTGCCTTTAAGATTCACCCTAAAAATACGTTGACAAAAATAATTACTCTGAACCACCAACAGCACAACTATACTACCTAAAGTACACCTATGTAGAAAAAATTGGGGTGGAGTGGGGTGGTATGGGGTAGGTTACCCCTCTGTCCTCTCCTTCAAAATAAATACTCCATTTCTCTCCCTTCAATAACACTCAGCCCTCATTCTCTCTCCTCGTGTACCAGGCAACGCTGAATCCTTCGCCGCCGGAGAAGAAGACGCTGCAGAGCCCGTCGCCCGAAACCTTTGTTCAGTCACCTCTCGCGGAATTTGTTCAGCTGCCGGAAATCCTCGAAACAACAGTTCACCGGAGTTCGCCCCTGCTACACCACCTCAGCGAACAACAGCCGGAAAATCATCAGCCACAAATCCGACGCCTAATCGTCCCAATCGCCATCCCTGTTCTGCAACCAGCCGCCATCCAAATTACCGGAATTCAGCCCAACTACCATGTCTGAAATTCGAAGTGCAAAAAAAAGAGATTGAAGGCCATGAGCGTTTGGCCGCCACGGCACCGGCGCGCCGCCCCTCGTCTTCTCCCTCTCTCGCACTATCTTCCCTTTTCTATCTCTTTCTCCCTCACAGCATTGCCGCCCACGGATCGGCGCCGCCCCCAACCTCATCCGTCGTCTCGCCCCTCTGATCGCGGCACCACCCCCACCTCATCCGTCTCTTGGCTTTCTCTCTCTCTCTCTTTTTTTTTCTCTCTCTCTCTCTTTTTTTTTCTCTCTCTCTCTCTTTCTCTCTCTCTTTTTTTTTCTCTCTTTCTCTCTCTCTCTTCTCTCTCTCTCTTCTCTCTCCTTTGCCTCTCTGTACGCATTTTAATTGATAGAGATGTACGTACCCCACTAATAATGGTATTATTTTTAATATGAATTTTATTGACTTTAAATAAAGGAAAAGTAGTGTATTACTTTTAAATATAGCCATTTAAATTGTATGACTTTGACATTAATCCTTTATTTTTTTTCATTTATGAATTTTCTATATATTTTTTTTCAATTGATATATTTTTTTACTTAAGAATTTTCTATATTAATGACTATAAGAATATTTGGAACATGTTTTATATTGAACTTTAACAATCAATAGATTTGAACTATATTTATAAAATTGAACTTTTACGTATTTTGCTTTTGAACTTATGAATAAATAATAATATTTTAAATTTAAAATTAAAATTGTAAATAATAAAAAAAATGTATATATATAAACTAAAAAAAAAAGAGAAAAAAAATTTATGATGGTTGAATTGATTGATGACATATTTGATTGACAGGGGAGAGAGAGGGAGTAAATGAGAGAGGAGAGAGAGAAAGAAAAATTGTTGTAATAAATTTATAATCGAACTTTTACATAAAAATAGATTGAACTTTAGTAACGTACGTTTGAACTTTTACTTTTTTTTTGAACTTATGTGTATATCGTATTTTTATAACTAAAAGCAAAAATAATAATAAATATAAAAATTGTTAGGTGGGGTTCTATTTTTCATGTGGAGAAATGGAGTGTGGAGGTGGTATACGTGTGTGATTACTTGGGGACAAGGTAAGACAAAAAAAGTTGGGTGATGGGATTTGACTTTTGTTCCAGTAAGGTGGGTGTGGAAAGGCATGAGGTATAGGATGGTGGTGGGTGGTTAATGAGTTGGGGGGTGGATCAAAACTTAGAAAACTAGGAAAATTGGTGGAGGGTAAACCTAGAAAACTAGGAAAATGGGTGGAGGGTAATTAGGTGGAGAGTAATGAGTTTAGAGCAAAATTTATGTAAACTTAGTATCTTAGAGGCAATTTCCCAAAAATTAATTAGCATAGTGTCATTCCAAGACTCAATAAACATGAATTAATTAGTAACTAGTATCACTCGATCCAAAATTAATTATGCATAAATAGAAGGAAAAAATTAATTAGTAATTAGCATCATTTCAAGATCCAAATTAGGTAGTAATTACAGTATGTAATATTATTTCAAGATTAAACTATCAACATAATTTTAAATTAATTAACTTTTTTTATAAAAATAGAAGAATTTACTTTTATTATCTTTAATTAAGATAGCGACCGAAATTATAAAAAATATATTAAAATTATTTAATCAATTATCTGATTGGGTCATTCTTAATGAAAATTTAAAAAAAAAAAAAAACACTACACCTACCAAAATATTTTTGTGCATTGATTAAATCTTGCTAATAACTTTTCATATATTGTCATCAATTTTAGTAAAAAATACACCCATTAAGTAATTACTATTTAGATTGCACAATTTTAGGATTTTTTGTTTTGAATATCTATATATGATGATAGTTTAGTTTATAAAGGAAAAACAAATTTAATGGAATTAATTAATAAATTACAGAATTTTAATATTTATTTTGTAAAATTAGTTATTAAATGGATATATACTTATTAAATATATTCATACTTAATTTGCAACTCATCAACTCCTAAAATCATGCAAACCATCAATTTCTAAAATCTTAATAGCATCAACAATGTGAATTAATATTGATCTTGTCTTGTCTATTTATATAAAATAATAATTTTTTTATTAGTGATGTGGAACAATATATCAAATTATTTTGAACTCTATATAGATAGTTAATTTTATTTAAATGACTGTATATTACAATTTGCAAAAGGCAAATTAAACTCTATAAACAAAGATTGAGTACCAAGGGATTCTTAAAATAATTTAATTATATTATTCAATTAAAGCAATAAATTAATGCAAAAAAATATGTCATAAATCTTGGAATTTCTATTGATGCAATTGGATTCGAAGCCACGCCCTGAGTTACCATGACCGACAATGTTCGTCCTCGAACCACCTCACTTCTTCGCAGGGTGTTTATATTTGAGTTCAATGGATGGAAATCGCTCAATCCCGCAGTTTTACCAGACTATCACCATCATAAAAAAACCACGACGATGTTATTCAAACACTCCTCTTCAATCGACTTTGTAGTTCTAAAAATTAGAAATATGACAATAGACAATTGAAATATTCAATAGGAATAAAATTTAATAAAATAAATAGTAACAAATCACATATCGATTTGGATTGAATCTAAGGAGGCGAGGTGGAGGTACCGATGGTGGTATTATGGATGGTCGACGGAAAAACTGGTGTCCTAGAAAGAGAATTAGATGAGAAATAATCAAAAGTAGAGATAAGAGTGAAAAGCATACCAGAAAAATGTAATTATTGTGATGAGTTGCAGTAAGGAGGAATGAAATGAAGTGTGAAAATAGAGGAATAAAATTTGAGTTTTATTGCCACTAATGAAAAGAAATGGATGGTACAGAATAGAAGTTAGATGTTGGACGATTGAGATTAAAGTAGGATAAAATTGCATAGAAATTTAGTATTTTGAAATAGAGGATTTTGAAGAGGTGGGGATAATTCCCAAATAGTAGAGATAAATTTAGTTTGTGTGTATCTAATTTATTGGGTTTCAATTCAATTATAATTTTCTAATTTGTTAGGGTTCATCAATTAGTTTTTTATTTGTTGGGTTTCATGACCTAGCGGAAGCACAGAACATGAAATATGATCACCGTGTACTCGGCGTCACAATAATATTTCAATATCAAAATTTAACTCCCTTTACAATAAGCCTGAAACACTTATTTATAATAATAAATAACTTAGAGAATAAGAAATATATAAATCTTAATCAAATCAAATCCTAACTAAAAATAAATATTTTAATTGAGGATAAATATCTATATTAATATTTGATAATGATCTTCTTCCATATCTCCATCATTCTCTCCTGCTTTGAAATATTCGTCCTTGAATCTGCAGGAATCTTTATCTTAAACTGTAGAAGAGAGTCGACAGCATGTTTCACATCCCCAGAAAAAGTGACATAAATAAACGTCTCACGACATTTGACCTCAAAGACGTCTGAAGTGCGGATGTTGCCTAAAATCTTGAGACGGTACGTAAATAAAAATTCCGGAGGAGTATCAAAATAACCATCATTATTTAAAATATAATAATTATTATTAAAATCAAAATCAAGAAACTCCTCCAAGCCAAAGAGTCTATCAAATCTGTATACAATTTGGTGATATTCGAATTTGTTGGTGTATCGTGGTAGTAGAGGGACTATGGCTGGTGGGGTCATGGTTAGTGGTGGCATGGTGAAAAAACTGCAACAGGATTGGAAGGGCGGACAACGGTGGATTGGTGGAGGAATGATGTGATTGGATCCATCAATGTGATGTGGTAGTGGAGGTTCACATCGGGGCATGTGGTGGACAATGTTGCGTTTGCAATAAGGGCTACCAAACATGGGGACGTTTGCAATTTCGTATGATGCAAATATGACCCTAATCTATTTAGTTGTTCATACATTATACTACCTCCGTCCCGGAACTACTTTCATAGTAGTTCCGGGCACGCGAACCAAGGAAAAGTAAATATGTGAGTGTAAAGTTAAATAATAAAATAAGAAAAAATGTATTTTGTTGACTTTTGTGAGAGATAAAAGTTTCCCTTTTTGGTGTGTGAAAGAAGAGTTGGGACGTCCAAATAAGGAAAGTGTGAAAGTAGTTTTGGGACGGAGGGAGTATTTGATTTAATTGAAAAGTTCTCGTCTTACACTAGTTTTGACAATTTGCAGATTTGAGAGGATAAAATGATGTGCCAAATTCTACACCACACCACAGCAACCAAGGTACACAGTCTACTTTGTTTCTGTCCGCCAACAACAACCACTCACGTTGGAACGCACCATATTCGCAACCTCCATTTCCGGCTTGAAGCCCAATAACCATTGCAATCCAGTCGCCGATCGAAAACGCGTCTGGAAACCACGCTGCCACCGACAAGCTTGTCGGAAAACCTCTGTTGTACGCGATGAAACCGCTCACAACCTCTCATCACCGGACATCACCCATACCAACGTCCACCCCAAGCCTTCCCATCTTCTGCTCTATTCGTATCGCTCACTGCCGGAATCATACCACCGTCGCACAACCGACTCCTACTTCCGTACCTTTGCAATCAATAAAAAACGCCGGTAACCGCCATCTTTCACCAGAAATTGGAAACGTCCACGCCTCTGTATGAAGTATTTGCCCAATTCATGTCACCGGAAAGGCCTTCGTTCAATCCGTTGTGAAACCATCACCGTGTGCGATGATTTGAAGAAGACTTCATTCCTAGCGCATCAGTCCGCTGTGCCATGTTATCGAAAAACTGCCTCTGTTAGCCGCTGATTGAAATGATCCACTGCCTGATTCCGCCCAAACCACCGCAGCTGAAGCAATGTCGCCGCCACTGAAATTCATTGTCGCCAACAACTAGGGATGGCAAAACGCGGCCGGGGGGGGGCCCCCCCCCACAGGTGCTCCAATCCGCCCGCTCTGTTTGGATCGGCCCCGATCTGTCCTGTTTTGAGAATGGAGCTGATCAGCCCCGCCCCGCTTGCGGAGCAGATCAGGCATGGATCTACATATTTTTTGCCCTGATCCGCCCCACCCCGCTCCGCCCCGCTCCATATAATATTAATTATATATAATACTAAATATATATATATATATATATAATATAGAATTATATATATTTTTTAAAATAATCAAATCTTGGATATGATTTGGTGATTTGGATGGATTATTGTTGATTAAATTGTGAATTTTTAATATTTTGCATTTAGTTTTTTTTAATATATTAATTTTGTAAAATTATGAGAATTTAATAGATGGATCGGGGCAGATCAGATCCGCCCCGAGCGGGGCAGACATGGATCTCAAAATGCTGCCCCGCAGTGGAGCATGGAGCAGGGCGGATCAGCGGGGCAAAGTACGGAGCAGACATGGATATTGAGGTATCCGCTCAATTTGCCATCCCTACCAACAACCGCCCACACAGACACATCTCAGCTCCGCTGGAAACCTATATGTTCTCGAGTAATCAGGAACAAAACTGTATGGGCCCATTATCTTTTAATTTCAAAGCCCAATTTATATTTTCGGCCCATTTTTGCTGGATTATATAAAAGGGAACTAAGTAGGTTTTACAGGGTGTAGACGTATTAGATTAGAAATTAGATTGGCAGTAGATTGTTAGCAGTAGGTTCTATGAGTAGGGATTAGGGAAAACAGGTTTTTATTTGCTTAATATTTAATTTTTTTTGGATTTCTATAGATTATTTATTATTAGGGATTGAGAATATATATTTACAGTTATTAATTCATTATGATTAGGAATAATTTTATGTTGATTGCATTTATTTTTTGATGAATTGATATTACTTTGAAGTTCTATTTAGTTTTATGCACATTATTTACGTCATTTTGAATATTTTCTCCTTGCTTTTAAGTCTAATATGTCAATAGTCTCAATTATTCTTGTTCACCAATTAGTTATGAGTTAAACTCTTTTGCTTTGGATGAAAGAAATTATGTGTTAATTTTAATTATTTCTTTTAACTCTTGAGTTGATGGATTTTTTTGAGTGGACGCCTGCAATCGGTTATTGATATTTCTTAGTAATTTATTATTTGAGATTAATACCAGAGTTCTAATCACAACATACGAGAGTTGAGTGAGAAGGGTAAAAGTATTCACTTGATAATAGTAAAATCCTAAGTTAAGGATTAATGTTCCTATGAAATCGAGAGATGCTTAGGCACTGAGAACAAAATAATTAAGGGTATTTGGGTGTAAATAAGAGTTAATATTCTGATAGGACAGTCTGTCAGGTTCACTCCTCAAATGAACTTATGATAGAGCTTTTAGAAATTTGCTATTATTGTTACATAATCGAATTCACCCAAAGCATATCACCACTCCTGCACGCTTACATGTTAGTTAATTAGTTTTTTATTCTTAATATTTAATTCTTTTTATTCTTTGCTTTAATTAGTAGTTAGATAGAAACCAATTTCAATCTTGTTGATTTGATTTCATAACTCACACAAACTATAGAGTTAGATTGTCTCATTACTTCATGTGGATTCGATATTTATAGCTAAGTCAGCTTACCACTACACGATTCTATATACTCGTAGGAAAGTGCACTTGTGTGCGAGCAAAAATCGCTAGCAAACTACCCTATTAAAATATAAACTCTAATCTACACCCCAATATTTTTAATTATTATCTATTTTGCTGTTGATTCATTTAATTTAATTTAATTGAAAAAAACCTCGTGTCATACTAATGTTGATAATTTATAGGCTTAATTTGGATAAGGAGCAAATATTGGCCCGATTTAAATGAGAAATATGAACACCCAAATACATCAGATAATTTGTAACCAATTTCTGTCAATCAAGAACAGAACAACTGCACACGCCCCACACACACAACAACCTTGCCGTAAATTGCCATTCGCACAACTCACAATGCCCAGACTAAATCTCACAACCAATCTCTGCCGTGCGGAAATTCCGCCTAAACACTCGAACCGCCTTCTTCCGCTGAAAATCATCAACCCCTACAACATCATCGTCGAAGTTCATACCCAGCCAATGTAGCCTATCTCTACTCCACCGCCTCTATTTGCGACAATCGCCATCAATCCCCTGAAGCCTTCGCTGCAATTCACATCGCCGAAATTTGTTCTGTCGCAACTTTTGTAGCTGTAGACCCCACATCTCAACAAGAAATAATCTGTCCTTCGATGCTCCATCTCGACCACTCCACCGGAAATCAAAATCTGGTCAACTCATCTGCAAATTGCCACACAATCCTCGCTGGAGATCCAACCACTCGACGCAGCCGTGCCGTTCACATCTCACCAACTGCAACGCCAGCTTAAATAAATTCACCTTATAGCTTGTTACCATTTGAGGTTTTAAGTGTATTTGGAAATTTAATTTAAGCTTTTAATAATTTATTTTGGTTTATACTTTAACGTGTTCGAAAGTTAGAGGACCAAAATTGGAAAGGAATCCAATTATGCGTATAATAAGCAAATTTCAATTTTGGGGCATGATAAATTATTCTATGTAATAGGTTGTGAATTTAGAACTTATTTGAGATTATGGAATTAAGTTTACTAATTAATTGAGGATTAAATTTTATTCTTGAGTACTTTTAGAATTTAATTTCATTAAGTTTTAAGAGGCCGAATTATATTCTTGTGATTAAGGAGTATTATTTTTGTGGCAATTAGTATTTAATTAAAAGAAATTAAGCTCTTAATTAAATAATTAAGTATTAATTAAGTGTTAAATCATATAAAATAGACTTTTTATAGATTAATTTTTTTTTTTTGATCAGGAAAGACAATTTATTGAAACAAAAGCTTAGAATACAAGAGATATTCCAGCCCAACATTACATCCTTACAAATGTTTTAAGTCAAGACCACTAGACAAGAACACCTGGACAAAATGTTTTAAACATCTCAATCAATTCTGACAAGCTAAATAAGGATTCACCATCCAATGACTAAAAGGAGTGTCTCTAAATTTACCGTTCTTTGACGAAATCCATGACCAACTCCGTGCTTTGATCTCATCCCAGATTTTCTCAGCTGTGAAAGGTTCATTGTTGAATAATTTATCATTCCTTGCTTTCCATAAGGTCCACATGATCCCTATCCAGATAGTGTCAGCAACTCTCGTGTCCTTGCCGGAATCTAGACTGGATCCAAAATGTAGAAAATTTCGGATTGGGCAGCATTGCCAGGCTGTTGAAATATGTAACCAAGAGAAACATTTATGCCAGATTAAATCTCGGCCAAGTGGGTTAATTGCAGCAAGATTATTGTTTTGGTTATTAAGTTTTCAATTTAAGAAAAGGATAAATTAGGATTTTAAAAATTTGATTCTTGGGAGTTAAGTTTTGAAGGAGTCTCCCACTCCCTTTGTTGAGAAAAAACCGTCCACTAGTTATGAAGGAAGAAGAATTGGATATCTTATTTTTGTCTTTGAAATACTTAGTCCACATGGAAGAAAATTCGGTCACCTCTTTTGAGTGGAGGAAGTGACCGCATGAGCTCATCAAATTGAGGGAGCCTAGTTCTAGATTCTCTCCCCTATAAGTACCAACACAAAGAGTACCGAGAGTTAGCAAATTACTTTTCTATCACCCTTAGAGTTCCGGCCAACGTAGGATTCTTTTGCACTTATATTTGTTAACCGTGAGTTAGGAATGAGAAAGGAAAAGATATCGATCAAGGAAGAAGAGTATTTAAGGCCATCCAACATTGCACCACACCATTCCTTTTCAACATTCAATCAAAAAGCTTTAAACATCAAAGGTGAGGGAATTAACTGTGAAAGTGGTAATGATGCAGGTTCAATTTATAAATTTTTGTTAATGAGTTATATATGATTTTACATGCTTTATGTGATGGTACTAGTCGTAAAGTGACTACGTATCTAAATGTTTATGAGGGATGATAGCCGTAAAGTGACTATAAATCAAAAGCCGTAAAGTGTCTAAGCATCAAATGTTGTATAATGGCTAAGTATCAAAAGTAAAAGGTTAGGTGTGTTGATTACATTGCTCATGATAAGGAATTTATGTATTGAACTTGTATAATTTCCTCACTGAGTAATATTAATGATTACTCACTGTTGATGGATCTCGTTAATGGGAAGATTAATGTTTGTTTGTAACTTGGGAATCCACCAAACAATAACAAGAATTAATTGTGTTCTTGATTTGTAATGTAGAGAGAGAGAGAGAGTAGTGAGAGTTAGAGAGAGAAAGTGTGTTGTGGATAATGAACTTAGAGACCTATTTATAGGTTTGCATTTAGTGAGTTGGCACCTTGTGAGCCTACTTGGCTTTAGATGCTATCAAGTGTCCTTACACCTGTCTTTACCTGCTACTATGCTTTTATTACACTGCTTTGTCCTACTACATCACTATTGGTTCCCTATATAGCTAGCGTCCATACTCCGGACTTCGGCGAGCTTCTCTGTGAGCTTCCTTACCTTGTGCTATTCCGGGTTGTGGTGATGGTAGTGGACTTCAACTTTGTCTCCTGAATATTCGTGAGCTCTTTAGCGAGCTCCCCTATAGGTGGGCGAGCTCCCTCACGAGCTCTCTCTCTTCTGGTCTTGTTCAACCATTGACTTGGTCATCAAGCATCTGGGTGAGCTCCCACTCAGCCCTAGGAGTCTGGGCGAGCTCCTCGTGGTTGACTTGGTCAAGGTTGATGATGTGTCCTCTGGGCATGTCGGCGAGCTTCTCAGCCTTGGTCAGTTATTATTGTAATTTAATATTAGTAGTTCGCCTATCAATACTCACCCGTCACCAAAATTTCTTTTCAGATAACAATGGAAGATGTGCGTGTCGGTGAAGTGGTGGACGGAAATGGAAAAGGGAAAAAGATGTGATCAGCGATAGGATGGTTGAATAGGTTTTCTTATTTTCTATGTCAAAGATGAATTTTTTATGTCCACAAAATTTTCAGCATGTCGAAAGTTTTTGAGTTCATTTCTATTTTATGAGTTCATTTCTATTCTTCCATGTGATTTATTTATTTAAGAATAACGTAAAAATATTAATATATCTCATTGTATATAATATTTAAGTTAATGAATATGCGCTGATATTATTGCAATGTTTATGATATTTGAAATTTTATGGAAATGTGGATTTGTTAATGAATGGGGCTGAGTTCGTTGCTTTTGTATGAAAGTGACGCTCTTCCATAAAGAAATCTGGTTCTTGTTATTTGGTCTTTTCCCTGCTCAGTATAATTTCATACGTGTGTATTATTAATAATTCTCTTGTTTCTGGTCTTGGTTAGTAATGTTTTAAAATTATATATTGTAATTGATGAAATATTGTCTGGTGTTATATAAATGTAGTTGTTTAGTACTGTGAAATAATATGTGTAGAAAAATTAGTTTTAGTGGTGTAAGTGTATTAGAAAATTTATGAATTTGGTTTGATAAATTGAATGAGTTTATTATTTTTAGTTGTCTTTTATAAAGGTCCGCAAGTTATGATTGAATTAGTATAGTAAGGATGTTAGCTATATATTGATAAATTTTATGATTTTATTTTTTTCAACTTGCTGTGTGTATATGTTTATTTCTTGCCGTGTATTTAGTGAGATTGGCGAAAAGATGATCTAGCATGTCTCCTAATTTGGTAGTTTTAAGAATGTTTGTTAAATATGATATTATAGTAGATTAATATTGGTCAAAATATGTTAATGTACGTAAAAGAATCTTGTTACGGCAATTGCAAAATATATACATATATGTATGAAAATGTTATAATATTAAAAAATGGTATTTGTAACAGTTTATTGAATTGGAGAAAATTAGTATATGCGACAATTTATTTTATGAATTTGCAATAGATATATATATGGTATGTCATAGTTTTTTTTTTTTTTTTTTTTTTTTTGTATTTGCAAGAATTTTATTTAATTCTATGTGTTTGTACTATTATGGTAGAACACTGCTGTAAGTTAAGAAATTATTTTGGAATATTGAGTTAAGTGTTTCTGTTAAATGTTCACATATTTAGAAAATAATATAAAATTACTTTCACTTGCAACTGGTCTCACTCGATTTGGATTAGAAATAAGTGAGATATGAATTTTAGAAAAATAAGTGACGGAAATGGTCATTTTTGTGACGTTTTGATTTTTCCTGTCGCGTGCCTGTCATTGTTGCCCCCCTAGATAAAGATTTTTAATGACAGGAAATGAATCCTATCATTATTTTCAATTTATATTTAATGACAGGAATTTGCTCTCATTAAAACTCATCTAACATGATGAAAAATCCTGTCATTATATTATAATTTACCTCTCATTATATGTTTCTTCATCTTAGAATTCACCTCTCATTATATGTTTCACATTTTATTGCATTAATTGTAATAAAAATATATAATAATTGCAAATAAAATATAAAAAACTTATTCAAACAATTACATGAAAATCAATTCGTTATATTTGAATTCACAAAGTTAACAAAATATTAATTTATATAAAAATTTGAATCTCCTAAATAATAAAATATCTTTCCTAACACATGCTAAACGAAAACAGAAAAGAAAAAACTTGAACAATATCGATGTGGAACAATTCGTTGTTTCAAAGTCATCTTCCTTGAATTCTTTCCAACATGACCTGCAAATTTTTTATAAAAGGTACATTAATCTCAATGTTCATAATACTTAAAAATATAGATGTGATATTTAAAAAATGCATTTATTAATTATTCCCTAGGCAGAATATAAAACCAGAAATTTTCATTATTTAAACACTCTCTGATAAGTAGTTGTAACTATCCACTAGTTAGAAATTTAGAAAGGGAAATCATACCTTCATATATAAGTTAGGTGTTGCATCTGAACACCTTTTCAGAATCTGACAATAGCAACCTAATACTCCTGCAACAATTCATAAGACACTATAATTGAAGTATCAAACAATATAACATAGTGGAATAATGCAGTTTTTTAATTTGAAACTACCCCATATACTTCAAGACTTCTTGATATAATACATCATACCTAACAGCCTCTGTGACAATAGATCCGTTTTAGTTCTAAAATGGATAGAAAAATTGAATTGAAAAAAGTTAAACTATAATTGCATTCACAATTTTGTCTCTCCAATGCAGATTCTATCATATTACGGGCATTTCAATACTAAGAATGATCAAATTTATTTCACTAATAATATAACATATGTAAAAAAATATATTGCAGATTATGAGCAAATCAAACAATAATTACTTAGAAATAAAATCAATCTAAACAATACATCATATAAGCAAACCATTTAATGCCATTGCATATAACACTCAACACTCAAAGTGAAACCTTATTCTCTCTTCATGACTAATCAGATTTCAACACTCAAATTTTCACATATGCGTCATATGCATAAATTTTAAGAACCACCAGCAGCATGTCCACTAGAAATATAGACATGTTGACATCCGTCAAATATATATAAAAATTAACTTACTATTGCAATCATTCAACATTGACGTGCCAACAAAATAAAAAGCATTTAGTGCTAAACTTTAATATTTATTTACCACATCATTTTACTAGGAGAAAATAAACACTAACTAATTAATTTATTTCATATATAACAAAATAATGAGCAGCACTAACCTTACTCATATGTGCCCTATCCATGTAAGTAATACCCATCTCACTGCGAATAAAATATATATGAAGTTAGTGTAGGTATACAACACCAAAACATAGCATGTAAAAAATAAATTATACCTAAGTAAATGCATATAACAAATATAAAACAATGAACTTGGAGGATTGAAAAAATACTTCATCAAGCAGCTTTTCTCTTTCTCTTTCTCTTTTTGTTGATTGTTGGTATATCAACCACCATAGAATCCACATCCATCCTTCTCCAAATATTTTGATCATCTACCTCAAGCAAAGTCGGGGAACTGCAATCAAAACTGAAAGATTCACCATGTTGATATGCTTCGCTTTCATCATCTACCTCATCGTTATCATCCTCAAAGATTTTCTAATACTACCAAACAATAAAAATAATATTTTAATGGAACAAACAAATACTTGCAGAAGAATGGCTGAAAAAGTGTACAGCTTTGAGGAGGTATTGAAGCACAAAAAATCAAGGGATTTTTCATATACTTTATCCTAAAAATTTAATAAATTATTCAGAAAATAAGATCAAAATACTTATAAGTTATGAAGCAATTCACAAATTGCAAGCCAAATACCTTAAGCGTCTAGTAGCTTTCAGCAAATACTTTAAAAAGAAAACCAAAGAATAATAACGAGCGAACAAAATAAACTATCTGTTATAATGAATGACAAGTTTTAAACTTGAGCAAAAATTAATAACAAAAAGAAAATATTCACTCTCCATTCCACTGAAAAACGTAAGTGTTTCAAGATTTTATCACTTATTTTATTCTTCAAGATAATACAAAAACAAGCTATGAAACTTGGAAAAAAAATTAAGAAACAAAAAATAATATACTTTTATCTAACATTTTATCAGAACAAATATGTAGCTTTGTGATACTAATGCAACAAAAACAGAGTATACTAAGTAAAGTAAAATAGCAAACAAAAATAATAATAATAATAAAACATACCGAACAAATTAGAGAGATATAAATTATTCATGAATAACTAATTCTCAACATAAAGAAATCCAAGAAAAACTTAAAAATAGCACCAAAACTGTATATATATAATAATTAGAGAAGCAGGCTTTTTTTTAACCAATATAAACTAAATTCTTCTACATGATATACTTTGAGAGAGAGAGGCAGACATGCAATTAATTTCCCCAATTATCATTAGCAAGTATAATCTATTTTATATAAAAACTAGGTACCAATATCTTCAACTAAATAATAAGAGCAAAATAATTTCTCATTTACATATTTGCTAAACTACAGCACATGAGTTTCTACAAAATTACTTTTCACATAAAACTAAAAGAATTTAAGTATTTACCTCCTTCTTTCTTGACCTCTTCAAGATAGATTTCTAACCATAGACATTAAAAATTTATAGCTCATATTAAACGAACATCTGATTCTTTCAATTTTTCACCCCATAGAAATGTGATCTGTATTTTCAAAACCCATAAATCTTATGCTAAAAGGGAAGAAATCACATCACACATTCCTTTTACTTTCATATATCCTCACAAAATTCCTGCAAGCAGTTTGCTATATTATATATTCCAAAGATTGAACATTATATTGAGCTTCATCAACTTGAAATTTCTATTTTCGGCAACTACTTAAGCTTCGGCAAAAGATTGACATCAATTCATCACCTAAAATACTAGACACTTTCTTAAAATTTGTGTGTTTGATAAAATCACCCTCTTATTTGTGCTCATACCATTGTTAGCATCCCAACAGAGCTAAATTTTGCATTCAACGACTATATATATATATACTCATACAATTAGCTCTGAGTTTGTTAAAAGTCCCTATTAGTGATACCTTATCCACCAAAGGAAATCAAAAACATCATAGCAGTTTAATCAACAATTCTAAAATTTTCAGTTATAAGAGAGATGTAAAAGCTCAGTTCAAACACACAATCGAATCAAAAATAAAAACTCCTCTGATAAAAATTAGAAATGAGAGCGCAGGACCTTACATTATCAATGAAGAGGAGAATCTAGAGAGACAGAGGAGGGTCACATTGCTACAATATTGGGATTTAGGGTGTATAGCGAGTGTTAAATTCCCGCCTCGATTTGTCGCCTTCCAAAGCTCCAATGTCTTCAGCTTTACAACTCTCCTCTCCCTGGCCCTATTGTCTCTGTTATTGTGGAGCCGAAATCGCTGATTGAGCGCTCTCTGTACGAGAACAGTGATCGGAAATTCTGGAGCCTGTTCGAGTATCTCGTCTGAGAAGCGGAGGAAAAGCAAGAGAATCACAGTGACGCGCCGCGGTAAATGTCTCCCTTCATCTGCTCTTTGTCGGAGTGAATGAAAATTTGGGTATTAGGGTTTCTGAGCCTTTCTCTGTTTCGAGTGTGATATGTGGAAAAAAATTAGATTTTATTTTTTATTTTTATTAAATTTTTAATTAGTGAAAATAAGTGGAGGGAAATAATAGTGCCAAAGTTTCCTTCACTTTTAATGAGAGGCAAGTCAATTTCTTATATATAATGAGAGGTATATGGATAATAATGAGAGGAAAGTTGCTTTCTTATTAATATGATATTTTTTTATTCTCTCATTAAAAGTTACTTTTAGGGATGATTTTTTTTTTCTCTCATTAAACTTTTGTCATTATTGATCATTTTTCTTGTAGTGATGTGAGACACTTGTATGACATTTCTTAGGATTTTAGGAGGTTTTTAAGTGGTCCAAATAAAACCCTTTTGTCGATGAAGCGCATTAGGAATTTTGCGGAAACTCATTCTTTCTAGTACACTTGCATATATATAATTTTATTTTTTATGAATTCATGTGATAGTGTTTAGTTGTAAGTATATTATTCTTTTGACAAAGTTTTATGTTGTTAGTCATGAATTATTTGTCTATTTGATTTTGTGGCATGTCTAACCTCTCACACTTAAATACATTTTGAGATTTATTTTTATTGTGTTAATAATTATATTTTATAAGTGTTTAATACTAAGTTGTTTTAAAAGGAAATTTTTTAGTGGAAAATAGAGCCACGTTCTAAAAAAAAGCATTTCCAAATTATTTTATAAATAGACTTCCGCTTGCTCAGAATTTATGAAAATTGGGGCGTGACAGTGTGGTATCAGAGCAGGTCTACGTTCTTGTAGATTTGTTAAAATAAAATATTTTCTTATGTGAATATTTGCAAAGTTTTACAAAAGAATTTCACGAAAAGTTAATAAAAAAATGAAAGTATTTTCGCTATGTGAAAAATGTAAAAGTTTAAAGGCAAGGAAAAGTTCCCCATCCATCACCACCACCACCACCACTGCCATCTTCAATAGGTACGAAAGTTTATGAGTTTTCAAAGTACATGTTTTATACTTGTAAATTTATGATTTCATTATTCATGAGGAATACTAAGTTATATATGAAAGTTTAAAGTTCAAGTGCAAGTATAGAATTTATGAAAAAATTTGTGAGAAGGTTTTAAGAGAAAAATTTTCAAAAGAAAGTTTATGAGGGAGTTTTCAAAGAAAGGATTTTATGAAATTTTTTTTTCAAAAGAATGATTTTACGAGAGTTTACGAAGGAAAGTTCTAAACGTTTTAACAAGCAATTTTCAAGTATGTTTTAAAGCCAAGTTTCAAAATTTTATGAAGTTATATGTTGAATTTTTCAAAAGTTATGGTGCATGTTCGACGGCCTAGTAAGACATGTTTAGAAGTTTTGCAGGAGAGTAGAGTAAGGTTTAGACAAGTCAAGGATTATAGAAATTAGGACTTTGATATTATATCAGAGTAGCGTAGCGAAAACATAGTGGTTTATTTGTCATAAGATGTACATAAGAAATTTCGAGGACGAAATTTATTTAAGGTGGGTAGGTTGCAACGCCCAACTTAAATAAATTTACTTTATAGCTTATAAGTTACTATTTGAGGTTTTAAGTCAAATTGAGTATTTGGGAATGAAATTTAAGCTTTGAATAATTTATTTTGAGCTATAGTTTAAGGTGTTCGAA
The DNA here is from genome assembly GCA_026898435.1 of Prunella vulgaris. Lineage (NCBI taxonomy): Eukaryota > Viridiplantae > Streptophyta > Magnoliopsida > Lamiales > Lamiaceae > Prunella > Prunella vulgaris. The sequence goes on from JAPKLY010000189.1 coordinate 729,045, forward strand.
AGTTAGAGGACCAAAATTGGAAAGGAATCCAATTAAGTGTTTAACAAGACAATTTTGGACATGATATATTATTCTATTTACTAGGTTGTAAATTTAGAACTTATTTGGGATTTATGGAATTAAATTTACTAATTAATTGAGGATTAAATTTTATTCTTGAGGAATTTTAGAATTTAATTTCATTAAATTTTAAGAGGCCGAATTATATTCTTGTGATTAAGGAGTATTATTTTTGTGGCAATTAGTATTTAATTAGAAGAAATTAAGCTCTTAATTAAATAATTAAGGATTAATTAGGTGTTAAATCATATAAAATAGACTTTTTAGAGATTAATTATTGTGACTTAGCCTTTTATTTGTTAACTCTCGGCCAAGTGGGTTAATTGCAGCAAGATTATTGTTTTGGTTATTAAGTTTTCAATTTAAGAAAAGGATAAATTAGGATTTAAAAAATTTGATTCTTGGGAGTTAAGTTTTGAAGGAGTCTCCCACTCCCTTTGTTGAGAGAAAACCGTCCACTAGTTATGAAGGAAGAGGAGTTGAATATCTTATTTTTATCTTTGAAATACTTAGTCCACATGGAAGAAAATTCCGTCACCTCTTTTAAGTGGAGGGAGTGGCCACATGAACTCATCAATTTGAGGGAGGCTAGTTTTTAGGTTCTCTCCCCTATAAGTACCAACACAAAGAGTACCGAGAGTTAGCTAATTACTTTTCTATCACCCTTAGAGTTTCGGCCAACATTGGATTCTTTTGCACTTATATTTGTTAACCCTGAGTTAGGAATGAGAAAGAAAAAGATATCGATAAAGGAATAAGAATATTTAAGGCCATCTAACATTGCACCACACCATTCCTTTTCAACATTCAATCAAAATGCTTTAATCATCAAAGGTGAGGGAATTAACGGTGAAAGTGGTAATGATGCAGGTTCAGTTTATAAAATTTTGTTATTTGTGATTTTACATGCTTTATGAGATGGTACTAGTCGTAAAGTAACTACGTATCTAAATATTTTTGATGGGTGATAGCCGTAAAGTGGCTATGCATCAAAAGCCGTAAAATGGCTAAGCATTAAATGTCATAAAGTGGCTAAGTATCAAAAGTAAAATGTTAGGTGTGTTGATTACATTGCTCATGAGCATGAATTTATGTATTCAACTTGCATAATTTCCTCACTGAGTATTTTTTATGATTACTCAAACTTCACCAAAATTACTTTTCTGATAACAATAGAAGATGTGCGTGTCGGTGAAGTGGTGGACGGAAATGGAAAAGGGAACAGGATGTGATCAGCGATAGGATTATTGAATAGGTTTTCTTATTTTCTATGTCAAAGATGAATTTCTTATGTCCACGAAATTTTCAGCATGTCGAAATTTTATAAGATTATTTCTATTCTTCCGTGCGATTTATTTATTTAAGAATGACGTAAAAATGTTAATATGCCTCACTGTATATAATATTTAGGTTAATGAATATGCGCTGATATTATTGCAATGTTTATGATATTTGAAATTTTATGAAAATATGGATTGTTAATGAATGGGCTGAGTTCGCTGGTTTAAATGTTTGTGAAATATGGATCTTCGGTATGAAAGTGACGCTCTTCCATAAAGAAATCAAGTTCTTGTTATTAGGTCTTTTCCCTGATCAGTTAATAATTATATTTTATAAGTGTTTAATCCTAAGTTATTTTAAAAGGAATTTTTTTTAGAGAAAAATAGAGTCACGTTCTAAAAAAAAGTATTTCTGTTAAAGGAAATTACATTTTATGTGCCTTCATCAAAAGTATTTACTAGAAGGATAGTTTAGTCATTTCATTATGTATCACATATCATGTAAACTCTAGTTTGTAACCTATATATAGGGATCTCATTCACAAGTTATAGTGGAACAATATCCTGGCTTGGTACGCCCCCAGATGTAGTCGTTCAGACGAACTGGGTCAACAAATTCTGTGTTCTTCATTCTTCACGTTTATCGATTTTTCCTAAAACACGTTATCAGCACGAGTCTCTACGAGGAATAGGATTCACGGGAGGATTGCTCACGCAGTTTCAGAAACGAATCAGAATCAGATTAATTTTAATTTAATTTACTGAAACCGTAAGTTTCCGTATTTAAATTAATCTGAAAATAGAAATCCATGTTTAGGTTTTCTGCAGATTATATTTTGCTTGAATATGCTTAATCTGCAATTATATGATTAAATTCATATCAGGTTTTATGCCTGCAGATTGTATGTTTATATGTTTATAATGCTCAAGCTATATTCATGATCTGAAATCTGTTTTTTTGTTTTTGGATATCACGTATATTGGAAGAATTCACTGTATTCATATGTTTTATAATCTGCTTCATTCAAATGAGCCGTATGTTTACTTTGAATCACACATGCCTTTTTATTCCTTTGAATTGATTATACAAATGGAATTGATTACACGCAAAATACACTTCTGCAAATCCAGTTTGGAATTGATTTTTGTGAATCAGAAAACTTTCGTTTATGAATGGAATTGTTTTTTATGAATCCACTTCTGCAAACCCACTTCTGCAAATTCCATAACACTCAGTTTATGAATAGAATAAACCCCCAAATTCCATAAACCCCCAGCGCTCGAACAAAATCCAAAATTCCTTGGGTTCGTATGCCTATCTCATAAATCAATTCATTAAACCAGAGTCAATTTTGTGAAAACCAGATTTTTTTTCTGTGAATAACTTTCTCAGAACCTGAAACTTTTTTTTTTCCTAATTCGAAATAAATCCCAAATTTTTTCGAATACTAGTTTCAGTGACCAAAATCTAAATCGGAAATAACCAAATTGAAATTGCACCTACCTGTTTGCCGTCGAACACCGGCAACACGCCGGTCCCGTGAACCCGCGATGCCGTCGGCCCCTAAAGAGGCCTTGACGACAAACGGCGCAACGACGCCGGGCAACGCGAGGAGACGGCGACGCGCCGGCTCTCCGATTCCGAGATGAAGCTGGATTTCGCAGCGACGGCCGCGATGGCCGCGACGGCAACAAATCGCGACGCAAGACAGCGTCCATTGTGTTGTGTGACGGCACCCCTCGCGAACGCTGATGGCCCCAGCAATGGCCTCGATCGACGGCACGACAACGCGCCCACGACGGTGCCCCTGTGCGCGACTGTGCGCTCGTGACGGCGCACAATACGTAACGGAGACGACGCCAATTCGCCCATTTTTTCGTCTCTTGACCAAATGTCGCTCATAACTGAAAATTTTCTGCCCACGTTCTATTCAATGAACTGAAAACCCTACACAAACGTTTTGGGCCTTTCCTTCAATGGCCCAACCTTTTTTTTTTTAATCTTTTGGACCAATTAGTTTTGGGCCTTTAACAATTTATTTGGCCATTATTTCTTTTAATTGGTTTGGGCCTCTTTTATATATACCTCTGTACAATCTCAAACGGGGCAGTCTGTTGTGAATAGTGAATTTTTTTTTACATGGATAAATTTTATGTGATTATTAATCACATCATACTATTAATTGTTTTTTTTAGAAAACTATTTGTTTATCTTATATGTTCATGATAAAGAATATTCATAAATAATAATAATAAAATATGTAATAAATAATTGTGATAAAGTATTTTCACAAAGCATCGATAAATACGTGACCTATGATCTCAATATCTAATTCAAATGAATACATTCTTGAATTTTTTTATTATATATTGCTATGCTTGCATATTAAATAAATATCCTTCCTTGTGCTATAATGAATGGTTGAACGTATTCGACCCGATTATACTATATTGGACTCAAAAGAAACTGAGTACAATTCTTGCATTTTCAAAATCAATCATCCACGGGTATCAAAGACAAAGCACTATCTGTTATGATCAAATTTGCTCTATATTACACAAAGAACAGTGTGGTGCCTTAAATGGACATTTTATTTCCAAAAGTTCTAGTCCAGTGAAATGAAATTCATTTACTCGACTACAAAAATGGTCAATGATTTAAATAATCATATATTGCTCCTTGAAATATATTTTATTTTCTGTTGAAAGAAAACGACAAGAAAATGATATAATAAAAAAAAAGGGGAGGGACTCTCTTTATTTTCATACTTCAGCTAATTAATACACTGCAAGTAACTGAGATGTATGATACAAATATTTTTAAGCATATTCAAGGCTAATTTTGATTAATAGAACAATGCAAGAACCCAAAAGAAAATGGGACATGACTTACTATTCCATACAAAAATGAGAATAATGCACCACGTGTAGCAGTGATGTACTAAATCAAATTGTAATGCAAGCACACTATAGCAAACAACTATAATAAATTTTAATGGCAACATGGACTTTGCTAATGAATTTTTTTTCATACTTCAAGAGTGTAGAAAAGGCATAATGCCTTGTTTATTTGAAATACTCTTTTTGGTCTTAAAGTTATTTAGACTATTGATGAATTTTGAGTTGGATTTTGATACCAGATTTTATTTTTATTAATGTTGGTTCATTAAATTTTATTCCAAAGTACTCCATTTATTTAGTCTACATGGTTCGAAAATAATATTTTCACGATGTAAAGTGATGCATTTACGAAATATAAGAAAATATTAAATGAAAAGCAAATCATTTTACACAAAATGAAAAGTAGATCATTTTATTCAAATTGAAAAGTAAATCATTTTGTTCAAATTGAAACTCAAAAGGATATGAGATTTCTAAAAAAGAACAAGGAACAATGTCCAATGAGACAATTGTTGAAAAAAAGCTCCATATGCATTAAGAGCTACTCGAACCATGTATAATTTTAAAAATATTTGTACCAACGTTATTTATAAATACATTGTAAGAATGAAATTTATATATCAAATAAATGTGAAAGAAAACACATTTTAAAGGAACTAAGATGTCGATCTAGTGTGATGTACCTCACTACTATTCAAATTTTTGAACTATATATTATCACTGACGGACTATGTGATATTAATTTATATAGGCTTTTGTATAATAATTCATAATGTTGAAGAATTCACATTACGTCCTTATTTTTTTTGAGTGACACATAAAATGAGATGAAAATCGATATAATGCAAGATATCGATCTTATTGTTGCACTTCTTATTTTCTGAAGCACCAGATACATGATTAACATCTCACTCTGCCTCATTATAAATTTTAAAGGCAAGTCACTCGTTCTGCATAGCCTATTCTTTAGCAAAAGTAACATTGAGACCTGTTTATGCTAAAGATATAAAATAAAATATTTCATTCTTACACAAGATACATGATGATACTTGTGGATTAATTAATCCAGAATGCGGATCATTCAAGTATTTTATGGTACTGGATTATACTTAGACATACGGGTCACATGTCACTTTACTGTCCACAAGACATTATGCATGCAAAACTCTTAGCACAAAGTACATGTCTTAGGGCTCACCACCCTAATCACAATATCTCATTATTACATCAAAATAATATGATGATTGTTGCATATATATTAGGATCAATGTAAAGCATCTTGATACCCACGTGCTATACAAAATGGTCTCGCAGAGGCCACCATTTAAAGAAAATATATGGTGGTTAGGAACTTGTTATGCGCACCAACATGCCTATATCTGCATGGAGTTTATGCAATACTGCATGCATCTTAACTTATTCGTTCTAGACCCACTGTTCACAGTCATTTTCTGCGTACCAGTTGGTAACTGGATATAGCCTGATAACATTTACGCATCTTTGGTTGTGCAATATTTGTGCCTATTGCACCCCCACAACGCACTAAAATGGGTCCTAAGAAACGATTTGGTATTTATATTGGATATGAATCTCCAACAATTATCCGCAACTTAGAACCTTTGACAGGCGACCTATTTACCGCTAGATTTGCGGGTTGTCACTTAAATGAGACAGTCTTCCCGTCGTTAGGGGGAGATAAGAAAAATAATTTTCTGTGGGAACGACAGGAAGTATCATGGTCGATTCTTACTTTGTCTCTGTTGGGACAATCTGAGTATTTTGATTAGATCCCAAAACCCCTGATGAATTTGCCTAAGTATAATGTTCAGGATAAAATAGTTCAGGATAGTTAGGTTAGAGATTCAGTACAGAAGGATCATGCTGAAGACTGAAGAATATTGGAGTCGACCCGATTTACTGAAGTCTGAAGCGTAAACCATTCTGAACGAGTCAGTCAGTCTCGCTGAAGATTGTCTGTTCTTAAGCTGAAGATCAAAGCCTGCTGATTCATCCTGAAGTCAATCCTGAAGTACCATTGTCTGATGTTTCTACTGAATACACTAAGCATGTTCAGGACAGAACTCAGTCAGTGAAGAGTAAGTATTACCTATCAGGCTGTGCTGAATGCACATAGGACCTGACTTAGGCCTTGGTTCAGTTCACCTGAATCCTGTAAGTCCGAAGCAAAAAGGTAACACATACTGAGCTGAATGACCTATCAGGCTGTGCTGAATGCACATAGGACCTGACTCAGGCTGTGGTTCAGATCACCTGAATTATGTCAGTCCAAAGCAGAAGGTTATTTATGCTATGGGACAAGAGACAAAAAGAATGTCAGTAAGACTCCATTAAGGCACACGTTCAGACTGAGTTATTACACGAGACTCAGAGCATTGAATGTACGAGGAAGGATAAATGTCTGAAGGTCAACTAGCCGTTATAGCGGAGAGCCAATGATCTTTCGACACATAAGCACGGAGTCTGCGCAGCATTTAATGCGGCATTTAATGCGTCTCAAAAGGTTGCAGGTGATGTGACAACTTGCCAGAATAAGCATGGCGGGTAGGTCGAACAGTATTTCTAGCCTGCAATCTACCTAAAATAGGAAAGATTTGATTTGATCTCCTCCAACGGATCTATTTTGAACTTGCCTATAAATATGGAGAACCTTGCACCCACTCAAGGTTAACGGGAAATTTCCAAGAGAACTCTCAAGAATCCAAGAACACAAAGCATATCATAAACAACACTCTGCAATTAAATTTCCCTAGTGTTGTACTAGGATTCACTCTGTATTTGCTTAGATCGATAGCTCTATTATTTAGCATTGATTTGTATTGCTAGAGCTATCTTAGTTGGAAACCAGAATACCAAACCTCTCAAAGTGTGAGATAGGTTGGTTAGAAGGACTGGGACTTGTAAAACGCCCAGGGGTCAGTTCCTAAGAGAGGAAGTTGGCTATTCGTGTCCCTTGGCACGTAAAACCCAAGTACCTATCCTCAGGGTTTTGAGGATAGCTTCCTGTTAAATCAGGTCGTGGACGTAGGAGTTGGTTATCTCCGAACCACGTTAAAAAGTCCCCTGTGTGCTGATTTACTGTTTTGTTCAGGATCATAAATGTCATCATATTAAACTGAACATACTGCATTGGTTTTAACTTCAGGACTGAATCAATCATCCTGAATCTGAATACTGTGCACTCAGCCTTAACCACCAATTTACTAAGCAACTCAGAGAAAGCGTTTTCAGAAACTAAAACGAGTAGAATCTAAGGGCTCACTTTCCGCACGTACTCTGACTCACTGAGATAGTAGTCCAACTGACTCGCTTCCGAGCAGTTAGTAGGTTTGTTATCTCTACTGAGCCTCCGAGCACTTTACTCACACTCAGCTTATCTGACTCGGTACTGAACCGTCCCTGCTGCCCCTGCGGACATTCAGCATACTGAGTACTTCAGAGAATTCTGACTGAGTGCGTTAGAGCATTTTTCTGAGTCTTTCAGAAAAATCTGACATCAGTGTATTCCCCCCCCATACACTGATTTAACTCGTTTCGGGACCAACAGTCTCATTTGATCCCCAAAACTTCACAATGAAAAAGTGATGTAAAATAATAAATCTTCAGAACGTAACATATTCGATCCTTGATTCGTTCATTGATATTGCTAAAGTGACAAGGTCTTACATATAAGCTGCAAATGTGCCTTCAAGGTTAAAAGTCCTCAATAAGGGGCACAACACCATAGAAAAGGTGTTGCAACCATACTTGGTGGAAGTGTGGTTGAGGCCGTGGCTCCTAAAAAGAAAAGGGGGAGGTCACCTGGTTCGATTGACACCACCCAAAGGAAAGAATGGTAGGTGTGGCACAATTAAATATATCGATCATCAATATCGAAAATACATCTTATGAGATCATCTCTGATTATAGTTATGTCCAAGAATCATTACTGGAGGACGCTCCGATGTTTAATATGATTCCAGAGAATGAAAAATCTCTATTGATTATGAGAGTGCATATAAGTCAATGGACAGACATTGCACATAGACTAGTGATGTATTTATTTATTATGTTGCTCAAGAAAATATAGAGCACAATGAAATCGAACCAAGCTCAGCTGTAGAATATCAACTAGAGCAAACTGGCCTAAATATAGGAATCAATCCAGGTAGAACTTGATTTCTGACAAAGTGATGGGTATTTGGTCCGGTAGTGCTAGCCCGACCAAGTGTAAAGCCTATAGGACATAAATAACTCTTTGTCATAAAGTGTAATGAGAAATATATGGTCCTGATATAGAAAACTTGTCTTATAGCGCACGGTTTCTCATAACGCTCTGGAATTGATTATGAGGAGACACACTCACTTGTTATTGACGTTATAACGTCCTGCTACTTAATTAGCTTAGTAGCATCCGAAGGATTGGAAATGCAGCTTATGAATGTGTTTACTGTATATCTCAATGGGGATCTTGATTCAGAGATATATATATATATATATATATATGAAAGTGCCTGATGGCCTTCTACTACCCAAGTCAAGTGACTACTTGATTGGGAAAGGTTCCAAAAACAAAGAACAATGCCCTTCATATTTATAAAGAAAAATAAGTTTCTCGATTTGCGATTATGACTCTTATGTTGATGGATGAGCATAGGTACTCTTAATGAAATAAGAGAAATCCTGAATCTAATTAAAATTATTGAGATAAAGGATCTTGGGAAAACTCAACTTTATTGAGTTTGTGGATAATTATCCACCAGTCTGCATATGTCCAAAAGATGTTCAGGCGATTCAATATGGACAAAATGCATTCTGTTAGCACTCTCGTGATCGGCCGATGTTTGGATTTAAAGAAATATCCCTTTCGTCCAAAGCAAAATGACGAAGAGATATTAGGAACTGAAATTCCTTGTTTAAGTGCAATAGGCGCATTATTGTACTTAGCTCAATATACTCGGCTAGATATTACTTTCTCAATGAACCTGTTAACTAAATTTATTACAGGACCAACACAAATATCATTGGAATAGTGTCAAGAATGTACTTTGATACTTAAAAGAAACCAGTGACATAGGCATGTTATTTACTATATAAATTTTGAAAAGGACTGCAGATGAAATTGCAACCCTTGAGAAAATATTGAATGCTATCCTATACACTTATACACCAAATAATATGTTATTTGGTTCTACCAATGTTGGTTATATCTTAGCCACATAAACATCCCTAGATTGATTATGTATTTACCATGAGAAACATGGTATATCTTGGGCATCAACTAAGAAACTTTGATAGATATCTCTTAAAGCTATTTAGAGACTATTACCTTACATATAGCAATTTGTGAGTGTATTTAGTGAAAGTCTATCATCACACATTCAAGGAGTCAGTGATTTGAGTTCTACCACTGAAGATCCTTTATGCAATGTATTGCATGCATTGAACAGATGAATCTGTGTTATATAGGTGATATGAGACATATATTACCGAAGTTTTTCTATAACATGCGACAACAATCTTTGCTCAAGATTCAAGTAATGTAAGTAAGCTCTAAAGAAAATGTGGCTAATCTATTTATATAATCATTGTCCAAGATAACCTTTGAGAAGCGTCTTAAAGAAATTGAGATGTGTAAATTTTCTGAGCTCACTTGATAGATGTACCTATCAGTTGAGAGGTGTAGACTTCAGGGGGAGTCTTAACATAGGTGCGTTGCAACTCATTTCCCCTTCGACCAAGGTTTATTTTTCTTATATGGATGTTACTTAGCAAGATTTTTTATCGAGGACAACATTCATGCACCATTCATCATTTTGATTTGGCACAAGGGGGAGTGTTAAAGGAAATTACATTTTATGTGCCTTCATCAAAAGTATTTACTAGAAGGATAGTTTAGTCATTTCATTATGTATCACATATCATGTAAACTCTAGTTTGTAACCTATATATAGGGATCTCATTCACAAGTTATAGTGGAACAATATCCTGGCTTGGTACGCCCCCAGATGTAGTCGTTCAGACGAACTGGGTCAACAAATTATGTGTTCTTCATTCTTCACGTTTATCGATTTTTCCTAAAACAATTTCTAAATTATTTTATAAATAGACTCCTCACAACAACAGCCTCTTCTGGAAATAGCCACTGTCACCGGACAATGCTCATAACCGCCGTTGACTGAAGACCCAATTGATTGCCGGATATCGCAATCGTTCCACCATCTACATCTCAACAACCGCCTATTGCCGGAAATCGTCCCTTGCACAGCGCCATCATCTGCAACTGTCGTACACAGCCAGAACTCACGTTGCTACCGCTGATTCACAGCCATTGTGCCACTCCTCTCCGACCGAAGCTCCACAGTGCCACCACCAATTTTGCCGTAAGTCAAACACCGACCTTGCCGTCGAAGTATCCCGCGTGCAACCCCAATTTGAAGCCCGTAACCGCCTCTGGTAAATTGAAATTTAGTTTGGCCCAACTTTGTGTTTTAGTTGAAAGCCCATTATTGATTAAGAATGGGCCCATGTGCATACTAAATAAAGAAAAGGGCAGTATAAATATTATGGGAATGAGTTTAGAAGGCATTATGCAGTAGGTTATGAGGCAGTAGAGCACGCATTAGGAAGTAGGAGGCAGTAGATAGAGATTAGAGAATTAGGGGTTTTTCACGAATAGTAGTGATTAAGAATTATTTTTTTTCAACAACAATTTGAATTCTTGTTTTGGGATTTCTTAGATTATTTGTTATTCTGCTTGATTTTAATTTAAGTTTTAATTATGTTTTATGCATATTTGTTATTTCAATTATTCCATCTTTGATTTATTTATGTTGTCTTCATTAATATCTTTGTCTAATGTATTCTTGTTATGCAAATTTTTGTTTCAATTATTCTTAGTAGTATCTGTCTCATCTTTGATCAATTTAAGTTATTTTGTATGATTCTTTTTGTCTCATTTATTCTAGGGATGGCAACGGGCGGGTCTGGGACGGGTTTGGCCTGTCCCAGGACCCGCCCCGCCAAGAATTTTTAGGACCCGAGACCCGCCCCGCCCCGCCTTAATTATGAATTGGACCCTCCCCGCCCCGTCTCACGAACCCGGCGGGTTTTACCCGCTCCGACCCGCTTACCCACCTATTTTTTATTTTATTTTATTTTTATCATACATATCAAATACTTTACACAAAATATAATAAATTTTAAAATATAACATCAATATGCATATGAATAATTTAAACAACAATAAATATGCAAAAGAATCCACTTCAAGTTTCAACTTATTAAATCTAAATATTTAAAATCACACATATATTGTTCATTGAAATTAAAATAATAAAAAAATTAATAAACTCTAATTTGTACAATTTTTGCTCATTACTTTATGCACATATTTAATCTAATAATTTAATGAATATGTTAATTAATAGTCTAATTTTTATATATTTAATTATACATATATAATATATGTAATATATTTATTTAATATATATATATATATATACGGGGCGGGTCCACCTAATACCAAGACCCGTCCCAAACCCGGCGGGTTTTTGGTCAAACGGGTCCAAACCCGCCCCGTGACCCGTTTGACCGGGTTTTTATCCGGTCCGTACGGGGCGGGTTCGTGGCGGGTCCGGGTTTGAACCCGCCCATTGCCATCCCTAATTTATTCCTATTCACACATTAGTTATGAGTTAAGTCCTTTTTACTTTGGGTGAAGAAAATTATGTGTTGATTTTAATAGTTCTTTTAAACTCTTGAGTCAATGGATTTTTGTTGAGTGAACGCCTGCAATTGGTTACTGATATTACTTAGGAATTTATTATTTGAATCTAATATTGGAGTCCTGATCACAAGATACAAGAGTTGAGTGAGAAGAACAAAAGTATTCATTTGATAATAATAAATCCTAAGTAAAGGATAAAATTTGTTGTAATATATTGGATAATATATGTGGACATAATAATTTATTTAATCCATTGGGCTTTAGGTCTATGAGCTTAGGTTTAGGATACTTTACTATATATTGTATTATATCTCTTGTATTCCGTAATCTTGTATAATCTCATACGCAGTCATATTATACATCTTCTGGCTTGGTCGCCCCCAGACGTAGTCACGTTGTGACGAACTGCGTAATCAAATCCTTGTTCTTTATTTATTGTTTTATCGCTTTGCTCGATTACAACACGTTATCAACACGAGTCTCTACGAAGAATATGATTCACGAGAGGATTGCTCAAACAGTTTCTGGAATGAATCGGGATCAATTTTAATTATTTGCTGAAACCGTGATTTTCTTTTTATAATTAATCTGATAAATCATTATGATCATGTCGCCAAAAACTTGATTAGCGATTTGTGTTCGCACACAAATGCACTTTCCTACAAGTGTATAGGATCGTGTAGTGATAAGCTGATCAAGTTATAAAATATCGAATCCACGGGAAGCAATTTGACAATCTAATCCTAAAAATTGTGTGTGAGTCTTGAAATCAAATAAACAAAAATGAAAATGCAGTATTTGGTTTCTATCTAATTACTCACTAAAGCAAAAATAAAATAAAACAAGAATTCTAAACTAAAATGTGCATGCTACGGTGAAATTATGTATGCACCTATAATTTTTCCATGATCTGTTTATGTGATTTTTATGTATGTGTATGGATATTTATGATCTGTATATGTTATTCATATTCCATGTTCTATCATATGTAAAAATTCATGAAAAATTCGCATGCTTTACCCATATGATTCTGCCATATTATTCATGTCCAGTATGTTTCATGTTTCATATGCCTTATTCTGATTATATGTGTTGTTTGAATATGAACCCTGCATAACAAAACTGGGAAATCAAAATCATCGTCTCCGATGATTCTATATCCGAAAACCCGATATCTGATTTTTTTTTCATGAAACACAATTTTTTTTTTTTTGCGAAAACATGTTTTGTGAATTTCTTTGAAATCCCCAAATCAGTATACCAGCAACTTTCCCAAATTCGTAATATCCAATCGAAACCTAAAACAGTTTCGAGATATTAAGTTTTCAGAAATCAAAACTCACAAACCTAATCGCACCTACCGGAAACTAGCCTCGATGAAATCGGAGGCCCCTGAAGCGGCCCCCAACCGATGGCGACGATCGTCAAACTATGGCGGCGACCCCTGCTCCGCTCCGACCGCGACAGCGGCAGCGTGAGCGTGGCCTCGCACCACGACGGCGGGCCCCTGGTCTGTGACGGCCGTAACGGCAGCGCGATGATAGCCAACATCGCCCCTGATGTGCGACGACGCCGGGCCATGCGCTGCGGCGCTACGGCGATGCCTCGACGGCGGACTGTGACTCGCAACGGCATTGTGCGGCACGACGGCGCCTGAGTTACGTCGTCCACCGCTCGCTGCAATGCCTTTATCCGACGAACGGCCTTGACGGTGGCGATAACAGTTGTACGCTGCGACGCTGCGACGGTGGCCGGTGCTCATGACGCAATCCGGCGATGTGATGAGCGGTGACGTGGACCATAACTTCTCCCGATTTTCTCGCCTAAAATCCGCCACAATAATGCTTCTTTTCCGTCTAATGTAGTCTGCGAAAATTGAGCCATATTTCTTTTACCAAATGGGCTCTCATGGTTTGGGCCCTAATTTTTGTGATATGACCTTATATCAAATGGGTCATTGCCTATTTTTATTCTAAATGGGCCTATGCCTTTTTTTAAATTGGTTTGGGCTATTATTTTTTTTTTGGTCCTCATTTTTTTATCCTAATTATTAATTTTTGGGCCCGAAGCCCATTAAAATATACTTGGACTATTTTGAGTTAGACCTTCAATTAATTAATTATTTTTGGGCCCGAAGTCCCATTAATAAAATTCATAATAATAAAATTATGAAGCCCAAATTACTAATTGTTAATAAATTATTTTAGGGCCCGAAGTCCCATTAATAAATGTCTTATTAAAGTCATTAAAACCCAAAAATATTAATATCCCCTTAGTTAAATTTTTGTCTTAGCATATTTTTTTTATGATTGAGCCTTAATTATTAAATGCTACAAAAAAATAATTTTAATAAATTTCCATTTATTAATTTTTGTAGCAAAAACATGTCAAACATCACTAAACGTGAATTCGATAAATTGGCACTTGATGGCCATAACTTCTTGACATGGGCTCTCGACGTTGAAATTCACTTAGCCTCTAAGGATCTTACTGACACAATTAGACAACCATCTAAATTCACAACTACCCAGAAGACACAAGCTCTGATCTTTTTGAGACACTATCTCAATAAGAATCTAAAAAATGAGTACCTCAACGAAAAAGATCCATCTGTGTTATGGAGATCCCTGAAGGATCGTTTCCAACAACAACACGATGTGATCCTTCCCCAAGCCAGATACGATTGACTAACACTTCGTTTTCAAGATTTCAAATCTGTCACGGAGTATAACTTTACCGTACATCGCATTGTTTCTCAGCTAAGACTGTGCTATGAAACAATAACTGATGAAGAGTTAATTCAAAAAACTTTATCTATTTTCCACGCGAACAATCTTGTACTCCAGCAGCAGTACAGAGCCAAAGAGTATCAAACTCATTCCGAGCTAATTTCTACACTTCTAGTCGCAGAAAAGCACAACCAACTGTTGATGAAAAATCATAACACTAGACCGGTTGGCTCACAAGCAGTGCCAGAAGCACATGCTGCACGGAAAAAGTCTAGAGGCCACAAACGTGGAAAGGGGAACGATGCGAATAGGGGACGCGGATCGACCCGAAGTTGAGGCCGTGGTAGGGGACGAAACCGAGGTCGCAACAATGCACAACAAAGTGCAAATGACAATGATGCACCTCAAGATAAAAAATCTACTCAACCATCGAGCTCACGTGCACAGAACAAACAAGTCTGTCACAAGTGTGGATGCGACGACCACTGATCTCGCTCGTGTCATACACCAAAACATCTAGTGGAATTATATCAATGTATGCTAAAAGACAAAAAGGGGAAGGCTCCTCAAGGTGAATCACTCCACACCGACCTGCCCGAAGTAGACTTTGTCATGGACAAGGATGATCTCTTGGGTGAACATATGACTATTGTCTACAAAATTAATACGTATTTGATATAGTAGGACCTAAGTGACCCCTTGTGCGGCTGATAAATCAGCGACTGTAATCTTGACTCTCCTTAGCATTCCTCATATCAAAACGTACAACTGTGTGCTTATGGAGATGAATGTTTTGTGCCTAGTAGATAGTGCTACTACACATACTATCTTGAAAGAGAGAAATTTTTTCCAAACATTAATAGAAAAGAAAGGAAGCATCACTATAATTTCTGACGACGATATTCAAATTGTTGGCTCTGGAAGAGCCTCGATAATCCTCCCTATGGGGTACCGAATTAACAATTCAAAATGCTTTATTGTTTCCACAATCAAAGCCTACCCTTCTCAGTTTTAAAGACATCCGTGCAAATGACTATCATTTTGAGACGGACACTGAGAATAATAGTGAATATCTCTTGATGACTCACTATTTAGATTGTAAAAAATATATTGTCGAAAAACTTCCTTCTTTCTCGTCTGGTTTGTATTACACATACATCAGACCCACAAATCTCCATATAGGCTTTAATCTAAAATTTCATAATCCAAATTCCTTTAAATTATGGCATGAGCGGTTAGGACATCCAAGACAAACCATGATGCGTCGGATTTTATGTAATTCAATTGGCCATAACATAACACACAACATAATCCCTTTTGTTAAAGAATACATATGTGATGCTTGCACAATGGGTAAACTTATAATTCGACCTTCTAGTAGTAAAGTAAGAATGAAATCTCATAAATTTTTTGAACGAATTCAAGGAGATATTTGTGGACCGATACATCCTGCATCCGGACCATTTCAGTACTTTATTGTCCTAATAGATGCCTCCACTCGGTGGACTTATGTTACCATGCTATCCACCCGCAATACTGCTTTTGCAAAGCTTATTGCCCAGATTATCCTGTTGAAATCACAATTCCCAAATCATCCAAGCAAATCCATTCGCATGGATAATGCCGATGAGTTCACCTCTAAGGCATTTGATGATTATTGCACGGCACTGGGAATTAAAGTGGAGCATTCGGTCCCTCACGTTCATACTTAAAATGGTCTAGCTGAATCGTTAATCAAATGTCTCAAATTAATTGCTAGACCACTACTACAGAAATCAAACTTACCCGTTTCATGTTGGGGGCATGCAATCTTACATGCATCATCACTAATACAAATCCGACCAACTGCATATAATGAATATTTCCCTCTACAACTCGTGCGTGGAAATGAACCTAACATTTTCCATATGCGTACATTCGATTGTGCAGTGTATGTTCCAATACCACCTCCTAAGCGAACCTCTATGGGGATCAATTTACGGCCCGATTCGCTGACTGCACATTCGATGAAGATCACTTTTCGGCATTAGGGGGAGATAAAAATACCACACTAAATAAATACCGTGAAATTACTTAGAACGTAAAAGATCTTCAATACTTAGACCCACACACTAATCAAACTGAACTTGAAGTTCAAAATATAAGAAACTTGCAATAATCAGCAAGTAATCTACCAGATGCATTATCAAATGCATTACTGATTATAAATGAAGTGACTATAAATAGTTGAGGTTCCAATGAAATCAAATAATATTGATGCCCCTCTACGCCAGAAGCTAAATGAACCTCCTTACACAAAACCATGGTATATTAATGCTAATAATATATTCAGTCACTCTTGAAATCTCTTGAAGAGTTTCATCCTGTAGACGAGAATCCTAGTAAAAAGCACGTGCATATAGCAATCAAAATACTAGGGTTGCAGAACACCCAAATCAATACATACTTTTGGGAAATGATAAAGATCTGGTTTACATGAATCTTAAAATAAATAAATACAGGAGATAAACATATCACTGTTGTCGACAACATATTCGTACCCATAATTGCTTTTTCTAAAATCTGGTCAGTATCTAAATTTGGTGCCCGAAGCACTTTGATTAGATGCAATAGAAAGAAGCAAATATGGAAGAGCTAGACTCGCTAAATAAAGAAAGTACTTTTGTTCTATCGTACCCCTAAATGTTTTATCCCTGAAGAATATAAATGGGTATTAATACGAAAACAAAATGGAAAAATGAAGTTGAGAGATACAAAGCGAGATTAACAGCTTAAGGGTTTCTCGCAGTGACCCATTATTGAGTTTGATGTGATCAAACATATTCTCCTGTTATGAATATTATAAAGTTCCGCTACTAAATATCAATGGCAGTTAAATCAACTTAGAAATGCAGTTAATGGACGTAGTTACCGCATACTTATATGGATCATTAGATACTGATATCTATATGAAAATCCCTGATGGATTAATGATTCCCTAGAAGTGGAATAATGAAGATCGTAGGATGTTCAGTATAAAACTACAACGATCATTATACGGTTTAAAACAATCAGGTCGAATGTGGTATAATCGACTTAGTGAATTCCTCTTGAAGAAGGAATACATAAATAACGAAGCTTTTCCTTGTGTATTCATAAAGAAATCCCTTAATGGTTTTTGCGTCATCTCGGTATACGTTGATGATCTAAACATTATTGGAACAAGGAAAAGATTGAAGAAGCAAGTTCAATCTTGAAAGCTGAATTCGAAATGAAAACTTTGGGTAAAACCAAGTTCTGTCTCGGCCTGCAGATCGAGTACTTCCCTAAAGGAATACTGATACACCAGTCAACCAACTTAAAGAAAGTGTTGGAGAGATTCCACATGAATAGATCTCATCCACCAAACACTCCAATGGCTGTCTGTTCCCTCAAAGTGGAAAAGGACCCATTTATACCTAAAGAAGATACCGAAGAGCTATTAGGACCTGAAGTTCCTTATCTTAGTGCGATTGGGGCACTGCTCTATCTTGCAAAGTGCACTAGGCCGGATATCGCCTTGCAGTGAATCTACTTGCAAGGTTCAATGCCTCCCCTACGAGGAGACATTGGAATGGTGTGAAACATATCTTATGATATTTTCAAGGTTCACAAGATCTTGGTCTGTTCTATCAAAGAAACCAAGACAAAACACTTGTAGGTTATGCTGATGCTGGTTATCTATCTGATCCCCACAATGCGAAATTGCAAACCGGTTATGTTTTTCTCTCTGGTAGTACAGCCATTTCATGGAGATCTGTTAAATAAACTATGGTGACCACATCGTCAAACCACTCAGAGATCATAGCTCTCTATGAAACTGCACGAGAATGTGTTTGGTTGAAATCCTTGGTAAAACACATTCACGATTCGTGTGATATCCCTTCTAATGACTTAAGCCCTCCAATTATCTATGAAGATAACGCTGCATGTATTGCACAAATGAGTAATGGCTATGTCAAAGGGAACTTGACGAAACATATTTCCCCTAAATTCTTTTATCCTCACGAACTCCAGAAGAGTGGTGAGATTACGATAAAATAAGTACGCTTAAGTGACAATCTTGCATATTTGTTCAATAAATCCATTCCCACTTCTACTTTTGAAAAGTATGTACATGGAATTGGGATGTGTCGACTTGGAAGATTGTTATCTCCAGGGGGAGTATCAAATTCAAAACAATCCTGAAGATTGGATCCCGAAGATCATTGATTATACTCCTCATGTTAACTTTTGTTTTCTTCCATGTCACTGTTATTATTATGTCCAAAGGGGAGTGTTGTAATATATTGGATAATATGTGTGGACATAATAATTTATTTAATCCATTAGGCTTTAGGCCTATGGGCTTAGGGTTAGGGTTAAGATACTTTACTATATATTGTATTCTATCTCTTGTATTCCGTAATCTTGTACAATCTCATACGCAGTCATATTATACATCTCTTGGCTTGGTCCCCCCAGACGTAGTCACGTTTTGACGAACTGGGTAATCAAATTCTTGTTCTTTATTTATTGCTTTATCGCTTTGCTCGATTACAACAAAAATTCCTATGATATCGAGAGATGCTTAGGTACTAGGAACATAACAATTAATGGTATTAGAGTATAAATGAGTGTTTATATTCTGATAAGGTATTATGTCTGGTTCACTTCTCAGATGAGCTTGATGATAGAACTTTTAAGAATTTGCTATTATTGTTACATAATGGAATTCACCCGAAGCATATCATCACTCTTGCACGTTTTTATTTTGCTTATTATTTTCATATTCTTAATTCATTTCAATTTCTGTTTTAATTAGTACTTAGTTAGAAACTCATACTTGCATTTTCATTATTCATACTATTCCATCACACAAATATTAGGATTAGATTGTCTCATTGCTTCCCGTGGATTCGATAGTTATAACTTGGTCAGCTTACCACTACACAATCCTATACATTTGTAGGAACACACAAATCGCTGGTGAGTAAGGTTGTAAAGGCGAACTCCCACCCCATACACGATTACGCGGGCGAGCGGTGGCCGAAAGAGGGCCGTGACCGGCGGCCGGTAGGACAACAGTAACGTGGAGGTGGAGATCCTCCATTCCGGTCGCTAACAAAGCCATCTGGTTGCGTAACTCAGCCAAGTCAATATCATGACGAGCATTGGCATGAACATAGGATCCAAGGACGGTTTGCGATGTGGAGATATCATACCCGGTCTCATGATACTAATTGACGTAACGAAAGTACAGAACACGAAATATGATCACTGTGTACTCGGCGTCACAAGAATATTTCAATATCAAAATTCAACTCCCCTTATAATAAGCCTGAAACTCTTATTTATAATACTAAACTACTTAGAGAATAAGAAACATATAAAATCTCAATCAAATCAAAATCCTAACTAAACATGACTAAATATTCTAATTAAGGATAAATATCAATATCAATATTTGATATTGATCTTCTTCCATATCTCCATCCTTTCATCAGTTTCAATTAGTTCGAACAGAGTATCTGTTGTTAGGTTTCATCAATTAATTTCTTCATATTATTCTCAATTTTTGATATGCAATGGATAGTTGATTTATCTATATTTATAGTATTATAAAGTATGAAGATGGTGTGAAATGTCATAATTGCTTACGTTTATTAATTTATTATCTAGAACTAGAAATATCCTTTCAAAATAGTTGCAAATGAAAAGCAAGTGACATAAATGACTAAGTATTTTAGTTTATTTTGGTTTGTCTTATTTTTTGACTGATCAATTTTTTGTATTAAAAAATTCAAAAGAGCGCTGGCTATGTTATTATGCATATAATGCAATAATACTAAGTTCATCTTAGACAAAATGTAAAATTGATGGGAAAATCTCATCTGAAATAATTTTCATTATAGAATATTGATTAAATCATGGTCTTAAAATAAATAAAAATCCCACATTATAATTAATCTAATTCATTAAAGATCCTCCCTCCCAACACTGATCCCAAAAACAACTGTCACTCAAATATAAATAATTTAACTGAAAATTGGTCTTTGGAAGTTCAAAAAATTGTACTCCCTTATACTTTTCATATACAATTTTTAAATTTGTAAACGGACCTCACAATACCTCATAATATCCTTCGACATATTGCATTAAACCACGTGCAAAAAAGGTAGACTAATTTTCATGGACGGATGGAGTAATTTAAAAAATCATTTATATAGCATATATGAATTTTGCATGTGTCTGCGCACATATAGACGAATCCCGGTATTGTATCCTGTTTTTGGATCCTTTTCAACTGTAAATAATAAGTCTTGACTCTTTGATATCCATCTGTGTTAGATACCCGAATCTAAGTAACATATCTTGGAGTGTATGAATATCTTTTGACATAGTTTATTGGGGATATGAGAGTTCTAATGATAGTGTGTAGAGCTTGGGTTCGGTGGTGGTTCTGAAGAATCTCATTTTCAGAGACATCTAATCTAACTGCAGCGTAAAATTGATTATGTCTATCCAATTAATTTAAATCTATTCCCAACTTTATTATGGAGTATACTAATGTAATGTAAGCATCTCATTATCTTGAATAGTTGAATAACTAGGGACTTTATTGTACTATGTGCAAGACTTATGTGAATGAGATGGAGCTTTTAAGAGGTGGATATTGAGTTGTTGTAACTTATATGAGCAGAAGCTTGTGAAATCTAAGGTGTGAAACACAAGAGAAATATGAGTTTTTTAATGAAATGTGTTGGAACTTGGAAGTACTTAAAATTCATGTTTTACATTCATAGAGAATTTTAAATTGAGTTCTATTAGAAGTCCATAGGTGTATTGAATTTTTCATAGAGAGAAGATGATTCATTTGAAAAACACCAAATACATCTAGGATACGTAGCAAACAATGTGAAGGATTAGATTAGATCAAGGAGAAAAAACTAATCAAAATCGTTCAAAAGTTCAGTACTCTAAAGATATTGTCTAATGAAATCATAGATCAGCTGGACTCCAAATATATTTTTTCTACTTGGATTTTAATTTCTTGAATAATACTTGATTAGTTAAGATTTTTTTTTAAAATTTGTTTATTTAAAGTATTTTGCTTGCTTTGCTATAGTTCACATGAGGTTTGCTCCCAATTTTTTTTTCTCTTTTTTGCTTAGCCAATTTTTTCTTTCACTTAATCATTTATTTGTAATTAAGAATGTTTTTTATCTTATATTTTCTTGACATGAGATGTGACTTTCCCTCCTAACCACCCCCCACCCTTCCTTTTCATTTTTCTTCTATAAACCCCACTTTTTTATTTTTCTTCTATAAAATAACATCCACGTAATTAGCATTAGAGTCCCAAACTATAAATATCAACATTTTGTTGTAATTTTTTAAGGGTGATTTACATATATGTTAAAAAAAGTCACTATATTTACAAATATGTTCTGCACAGAAAAAAATGTGCTTCTGTGCAGAAAAAAATGTGCTTCTGTGCAAATATTGTGAACCTATTTGTAAATATAGTGACTGTAAGCAATTAAAATTAATTACAGAAATAAAAAATAACATGTAGAAATTACGTGTTAAAATAATTTATTATTGGGAATTTGGATAAATTTAATTCCTAGATAATAAATTGAATTGGGCCTCGAAAGCCTAATAAATTGAATTGGGTCTCAAAAGCCTAATAAATCAAATTGGGCCTCAAAAGCCTACTAATTCCAATTGGACTTCGAACGCCTAATAAATTCAATTGGGCTTCTAAAGTCCGATTAAATGTTTTGGGCCTCTAAAGTCCAATGGATTCTTTTGGATTTTTAAAGTCATCATGTCCGATCTTTAAAAAGCCCAAGAAATCAAATCTTCACAAATATCCTTGAAGATTATCAAATCTGGCATCTTTTGGGAATATTCTCAAAATCATATCTTTCGGCTCATCAAATCTGGCCTGCAAATCTAAAATTCTACACCTATAAATAGGGACTCATTCTAGCTATTTTTCATTCACAAAGAGTTAAGAAGATCAGAGCTTAGAGAGAAGCACCAAGATCAAAGACATCGGGCATCCTTGAGGATTCAAAGGCATTCTTCGTGGCTTCAAGAACGTTCTTCGAATTCTTCATCAACAAGTGTTGGTCCCAGAACGAGTATAATCAGTGTATGGGGGGGAATACACTGATGTCAGATTTTCCAAACTTTATGAAAAATATTCTTACAAAACTCAGTCAGGAAGATTCTGATGGTACTCACTGAACTAATGGTCTCAGGGACAGCAGGGACGGATAGTCAGGAGACAAATACACTGAGTTTTGAGTACGTGCTCTCGGAAGCTCAGTAGAGATAACACACCTACTGACTGCTTAAATAGCTAGTTAGTTGGATAGCTATCTCAATAAGCTAGAGTTACGTGCGGAAGTGTGAGCCCTTAAGTCTACTCATTTTATGTCCTGAAAACCATTTTTCCATTTTGCTTGGAAAATAGTTGTTAAGGCTGGTGCACTGATTCAGTGTTAGGAGGATTGGTTCCTCTTGATTTGTAAAATGATATTTTATGCTCAGTTTAATATGAATGACAATTATGATCCTGAACAATAAAGTAAATCAGCACTCAGGGGCGTTATTAACGTGGTTCGGAGATAACCAACTCCAAAGTCCACAGCCAGATTTAACAGGAAGCAATCCTCTCATGAGGATTAGTACTTGTGTTTTAACGTGCCAAGGTGCACCAGTAGCCTCCTTCGTCTCTTAGGAATTCGACCCTTGAGCGTTTTACAAGTCCTAGTCCTTTCCACCAACCTTCTCACACACTGAGGGGTTTGACTTTCTGGTTTCCAACTAAGGGTGATAGTCCTTGCAGTCTAAACAATGCTAAGGATAAGGACTATCAATCTAAGCAAATACAAAATTATTTCTATTACAACACTAGGGAAATTTAATTGCAGAGTGTTGCTTGAAATATGCTTTGAGCACTTGGAATCAGGATAATTTCATCTCTTGGAAATTTCCTGTAACCTTGAATGGGTGCAAGGTCTTCTGTATTTATAGGAGAAATTCAAAATAGATCCATTGGAGGAGATCTTTTCGAACCTTCCTATTTTAGGTAGGTGCAGGCAGTCAGGTACGAGTTTTACTTTTCCTAATGCTAAAAAGAGAAACTCTGTGGTCGCCGCCTACAGGTCTGAAGAATAATAAATGCGGTGCAGACTCCGTATATGCATTATCGACATCTGATTGGCTCTCCATTAAAACGACTAGTTCTTGATGTGACTTTATGCTTCCTTGTACATTTAAAACTCTGTGTGTCTTGCACTTTACTCAGGTCAAATGTTTGTCTTATTCGGAGCTGCTGACATTCCTTTTTTCCTCAGGTGTTAACATAAATGTTAACTCTCATTGCTTCGGTAAGCTTTTCATCAGGACCTTATGAGTGTCAGTAGATGATCGCTCAACCTGATTACTCATGCTACGTCCGCCTTCATGGAGTGAGTCTTATTTTAAGCATGCTTAGGGTACTCAGTAAGAACCTCATCAGTGGGATTCTTCAGGATTGTCTTCAACTTCTTCAGGACGATGGAGAATTAAACGCGGATCTATTCGGGATTTACGCTAAATACAAATTTAAGCCTACAACTAACATCATGATTTAAATATAATTAAATCAAATAGTTGAACACCCAACAACAAGGTTTGCATGCAAAACATATGAATATATAAAAACACATAAATCCCCACACATGCGGAATAAAGGGGTTTAAGTGAATTTTCCTCTTGATGACAAAATCTTGAGATACTCACTTCCGGTGCGCACGATCAACTTGATCAACCTAATAAGTCTTCTCAAGTATTCCCTTGCCCCTGCTCGTACACCCGGTGGGAGGCCACACGAACAATTACAACACAAGGAAAAAAAAAATATTTGTTGCCCTATGTCTTGAGATTTTCAAAAATCACAAACAAAATTCTTATTCAACTTTATGAGCTCTCAAGACTCATATTTATAATAAGGATTCTAGGATTAATTTGTGGGCCAAAAATTAAATATGGTAAAAGCCTATTTCCTCACAAGGAAAGTCTTGAATACCAAGTATTCCAATTACCAATGTTAATTTTTTCACAAAATAATCCTCCTTATTATTTTAATTTTCAAAAATTACATAATATATTTTAATTTAATGAGATCTTGATTTTATTAGATATTCTTGTATTCAAGATACATATCTATTTTTCATAAAATCTCTCATGAATTTAATACATTAATTTTTGAAAATAATAACTAGTTGGGCCCAAAATTATTTCTTTTATTTTAATCACCTAGTTCATTGTTGGACATTTAATTGGGCTACTTGAGGGGCCTTTAGGAGAATTAAGACTGGACCTCCTAATGGACCTTGAATTCTAACATTGAGCCCAACGTCATTCAACTCATTAACGTTAATCTCACTCCACTATAGGATTAATGTTGCACTATCCATCTTAACCCATATTACAATCATATGGCTCCCGGTCATTATTTTCCATGTTTAAGATTCTTTTGTCCGTTAATTAATCAAGTCACTGAACACTTTAATTAATTTAACATCTTAACCTTGGAGTAAGGACAACTCTTCTTTATCATCATACCGGAAACAAATTCCACTTGCAAGATTTAGTATGACGAACGTTTAGAGCCCACCAAAGGGACTAATCATGCAAGACTCTTGTTTGCCAATATCGTGATGATTTCCACGCAAGTGAACGTGGTCGTTGTTGTCATGGTAAGTTAACCAAGTTAAATATCGAACACAGGGAAACGATGCAATATCAAGCGAGTATTGAGTGTTTACAAAAGGCTAATAGTTAGGAAAGCAAGAAAACCATCAAGGATTCTATCTACTATGGCAAAGCAAAGTAAATCCTAACTATCACCTCAAAGCAATGAGCAAGTGTGAAGTGTACATGGAAGTAATCCTACTATGGTTCCTTTAGAATCCTATCCATCCTAGCATGCAAAAGATCTCTTGGTGTCTTAGTCAAGCCAATTAGTGTCTAGATCTATCTACAACACAAGGTAAAGCTCAATTAGGTGTCTAGATCTCTCTACAACTCCTAACACTCCAATTAAGAGGTCTTAGGCTAATATGCAATTCTCATTGGTCATACAAGTCAAATATCAAACACTTGGTATGCATAAGGTTCTTATAGCTCAATTCTCATTTCATTTCTAAAACATATAAGCCATGCAATCCAATTAAACATCCCAAGCATTCATACAAGTCATTAATAAGAGAACTAATCCAACAAGATCACTAATTCATACATAGGATTAATAAGAGACTAAATTCACCATAGTATTCATACAAACATTCAACAAAAGATTATCCCATGGCTAATTGGAAATGAAAATCAACAATTAAGCAATAGACAAACATGATTATGAATTAAAACAAGAGAAGTAAAGGAAATCTTACCATATGTAGATGAATGGAAATAAAATCATCAAACCTTGAAAAGTTATCTCTAAATCCGGAATGCAAAATAAAAAACTCAACCGTAGAAACGTAGCTTGAATCGAGAGAAGAACGTAGGAACAAACTGATCAAAATTCCGATGGACGGATCAAAAGTTATGGAAGAAAGAAGATTGAATCTAACTAAGAACCCACTAAGTAACTACCTAATTCTCTCTCTAAACTAATCTAAGAACTAACTAATGAAGAAGATCCCTTGAGAATCTGATCCTTGAGGTATTTATAGTGCCCACAATGTTTGGTCCAAAGTGCCCTTCATTGAACGCGCGAAAATACGAAAATAGCCCTGAAAATCCGAGTAAACTGAACCTCTGTCGCCCAAGACTTGTAGCATTGTCGACCACTTGGTCGCCACCGTGCATTTTTATCGCGCAAGATTTGTTGGATTGTCGTCCAAGCTTGGTCGACACCTGGGTCGAACGAAGCGTGTCTTTCCAGGTGGCTTGGTCGTGCCAAGGGTGTCTTCTGATGAAGGGAGTCCTGTCGACCGAGGCCTTAGTCGCGGTTGATGCGCGACTTCCTTGTTTTTGTCATATCTTGAGCTCTAGAACTCTAATCGACTCGATTCTTCTTCCGTTGTGACACTCTCTTCAAGCTCTTGAACATGGAATATTAATTTATCCATTTTGCTCAACTCCAGAATTTCGGACTTTTCTCGATCTTGTTCGTTTCTTCCTCATTTTGCTTGTTTTCACCTACAATCACAACTTTCTAGCCAAAAAGGGTTAAATACACAAAGTATCGCATAATAGGGTCAAATATGAACATAAGCACATCAAAAGCATATAAAAATTGATGCAAAAACATGCAATTATGACCCTAATCATATCCCCAAACTAGATTGTTGCTGAGCCTCGAGTAACGAAGCGATAAGATAGGGGAATAATTGTATGTATGAAGCATCAAGCACAAGTCAAATGCCATATATAAATCACCTAATATCATTCAATCTATCAATGTAGTGTCATCTCATCAACCATTTACATAACATCAATGCACACAAGATAAAATCAATTAGTCAAAATCCTCACTAGATAGTGTATCACTCAAGCTCTCAAGTGTGTGAGGTTCACTCAACATCACACATAGTACATCCACTAACATAAGCTTGATAAAAGTCTCAAATTCTCCACCACTTGACAAGTAACTCATCATCAAATCAAAGAGGACTTTTATTTGGTTGTAGTGTTGGCTCTTTGGTAAGGGTGGGATATTTTTTTATAGAAGTGACTATTGTACTAGTGGAGCAAGAGATCAAGATACTTAGTTAGAATATCTCTACTCTTCCCAAGATAGGTTGCAAGTGATCAAGTTGCAACACCATTTCAACCACATAACACTTCTTTTCACACTTCTTCCTTCCAAGCATTTTTCCACTTCCTTTCTTTTGCAATTTTTGCATCACATTACCAACACATTTGGAACATAAGCTCTTCTTCACATCTTTTCATTCAACAAAACTTCCACTTTTTTATTTACATCTTCATCTTTTGTTTCTTTCACTTTTCTTCACCATCTCATCCACCAAGCTTGCTTTCAAAGCACATGTAACCCTCATATCCTCATATAAGCTCCACTAGTAATAGGGAAAATAAGGTTCAAAATGAAGGATAATCAAGCTACAATCATAGGTTGCCAAAGAAAAGGCCAAAGACACAAAATGGCTAACTATGGAATCAATGTCATGGTATGGATAATTTGGCTAAGTGACTCATATAAAATCAAAGATGGCCTCAAATCATTTTTGACAACTCATTAAAAAATGTGATCTCAAACAAGACTCAAATCAAGTTCTAGAGTGGAAATGCACCATGTGGATCTCACATTAAAGAAATGTCATCCGTTTAAGATTGAAACGGGCAAAATAGGCTCAAACCTCACGGGTCAAGGTGATCATGACTCATATCATATCAAACATGTACACATCAATCATGTACCAAGCATCAAAGAATCAACTACACTATAAACAAAAAATGAATTAAGCAATATACATACTACACTTAACTATGCACTATCTACATCATCCACACAATTATAAGCATATCTAATGCCACCCTACTCTCAACTAGCAACAATATGGCAAAAATCAACAAGCAAAACAAGGCACCAAATACGCATATGATCCAAAACATCAAGGAATCACTAGAATCAACATAAGCATAGCATTGCAATGAGATTTGCGAAATGAAGACACCCCCCAAACTTTTTTGGACCAAGGGTCTAAAAAGTTTGGCAAAGAGTGAAGGAAAGATCATGCAATGCACCAATCAAAGCATAATACAACAAGAATCAACACTTAAGCTCAATATAGCAATAAAAAATCAAGCAAACTAAACCTAAGAAATGAAAGCACGTATAGAGATAAATGTAAAGACATACCTTGAGTTGGGATTAAGAATAGGAGATCGATTTACTACTTACACGAAAATGTCCTTCTTGGCCAAGTAGGAAGAGAAATCTCCTCATCACACCTTTCTAGAGCTCACAAATCACATCAATTATCATTGCAAATCAACAATTTGAAGATCGAACACACCCCCCAAACTTTTTTGAATTAAGGATCCTAAAAGTTTGGAAAAGAGTGATGAAAATAGGATTTGCAAAGAATCAATGAACAAACAATGCATGTATAAGCTCAACAAAACCAAGAAATCACCATATATAACTAGAGGCAATACCCCCAAACTAGGATAAATCACATGCACCAACCAAGGTAAGAGAAAACACTACCTCATATGAAACAAATCAAAACAAATAACACTATCTAAACTACAAAATAAACCTACTAATCAAGAAAATTTTTAGGATGGGTTGCCTCCCATCTAGCGCTTGGATTTAACGTCCCCTAGCCGGACGACACCAATGTTAGCTATATGGCCAAGGATATTTGTCATCCTTTCCATCAAACATCAATTTCAAAGCAAAATGATCAAGGAAACAAGTAGGATTCTACCCCATACCCCCAATTTCCTTATCATTTTATACTTGTAAGCACAAGAAATTTTTTCCTCATTTCTTCTCAAAATAACTTCATTCCACCCCCATCTCTCACTATCAAACATATTCAAGAGGATTTTCAATTCAATCTTATCATTAATTAAATAAAGAGGTAAGACGAATTCACAATGAACAATATTATCAAATAAAGCACAAGTAGAAGAGTCCAAGGATTTAGAAATGCTCATTTTAATTGTAGGCTCCTCTTCCACTTCTTTTTGGTGTTCTTCTTCAATGTAGTTCATGTCCATAAGTGGACATTCATCTTCCTCTTCTAGTTCTTTTTCTTTTCCTCCTCTTGAATCTTCTCCTTCCTTATACTTCACCTCTTGTTCTTGATTCCTATCAATATTTACCAATGAAGTATCATCATGATTATCATCATAAAGAGGATTAATATCATACTCAATATAATCGTAAAAAGGATTCATAAAGCTCTTAAAATCGGAAGTATTTTGAGCATGAATAAATTTGATCTCTTCATAATCATCTTTAGCTTCTTCATCCTCTTCACTTTCATCAATTTCTTCTCTTTCCTCTTCCTTTTCATACTCTTCTCTTTCTTCTTCTTTTAGTCCATCCTTCTTTTCTTCTTGATTCCTAATCAATATAGCATGAGGAAATTTATAAGCAATATCATCATTAATAATAGGAATTTCATAGTCAATGTAAGCATGAGAAAGTTCAATAGACATTTGAGCTCCAATACAATTTATAATAGAAAGAGATTTAATCGTCTCATGATGATGATCATCTTCATCTTCCACATGCCCTTCTTCCACCATTCTTTCCACTTCCCCTTTTTCTTTATCATTACCCCCATCTTTCTCTTCATAATCGACTTGAATGCTCAATTGCTCCAATTTGAACTCAATTTTTTTGATTTGATGACTTTGATACATGAACATTTCATCAAACTTCTTGTTTGTTTCCTCATAGTACCTTTTCCATTCCATTCTCGTTTCTATCAATTTCTTGAGGATTTGAGCTAACATATCTTCTACATAGCTTGAAGAAGTGTTCTCTTGAAGGAAAGTCATAGGAAGGTATGGAGTGTAGGAGTATGTATAATCATGATGAGAGTAGGAATCTTGATATGACATTTCGTAAATCTCATGGGCTTGTTGGGTCAATTGCCCCAATTGGAGTTCTAAGCTCTTGATTTGATCTCCTTGAGTTTGGAAAAGTCTATCAAACTTCCTATTTGTCTCTTTAAAACTCCTTTCATTCTCCCTTTGAATTTCTTCAAGTTGAGTGAGGATGTAGACTAGAGTATCATCAAGGTGGCTTGGAGGAGTTTCTTCATGATGGCAAGGCATAGGAGAGGGTAAAGTGTTGGAATGTGGATCCTCATAGGAATAGGAATCTTGAGATGTATATAAGTTAGAAGGATAAGAAACATCTTGTGGAGGTGGTGGAATTTGAGTTTGGTTCCATAACGTCATCATTATGAACTTCATACACTCTTCTAGCATGGTGATTTTATCTAAAGTGGTTGGGATTTTAAATGGGTAAAGTTGATGTAGGTATAGATTAGGAGATGATATATTTTGTGGAGAATACGAGTAATGATTGTATTCGCCCATCTCAATAGAGTTCACTCCTACAAAAATCAAGCAAGTATCAACACTCACCAAGAATAGTCAAGTAAACAAAGAAACAAAGAAAAACAAAGTAAACAACAATACAAGCCTAACAAAGTGATCATTTCCCCGGCAACGGCGCCAAAAACTTGTTTGCCAAAATCGTGACGATTTCCACGCAAGTGAACTTGGTCGTTGTTGTCGTGGCAAGTTAACCAAGTTAAATATCGAACACAGGGAAACGATGCGATATCAAGCGAGTATTGAGTGTTTACAAAAGGCTAATAGCTAGGAAAGCAAGAAAACCATCAAGGATTCTATCTACTATGGCAAAGCAAAGTAAATCCTAACTATCACCTCAAAGAAGTGAGCAAGTGTGAAGTGTACATGGAAGTAATCGTACTATGGTTCCTTTAGAATCCTATCCATCCTAGCATGCAAAAGATCTCTTGGTGTCTTAGTCAAGCCAATTAGTGTCTAGATCTCTCTACAACACAAGGTAAAGCTCTATTAGGTGTCTAGATCTCTCTACAACTCCTAACACTCCAATTAAGAGGTCTTAGGCTAATATACAATTCTCATTGGTCATACAAGCCAAATATCAAACACTTGGTATGCATAAGGTTCTTATAGCTCAAATCTCATTTCATTGCTAAAACATATAAGCCATGCAATCCAATTAAACATCCCAAGCATTCATACAAGTCATTAATAAGAGAACTAATCCAACAAGATCACTAATTCATGCATAGGATTAAAAAGAGACTAAATTCACCATAGTATTCATACAACCATGCAACAAAAGATTAGCCCATGGCTAATTGGAAATGAAAATCAACAATTAAGCAATAGACAAACATGATTATGAATTAAAACAAGAGAATTAAAGGAAATCTTACCATATGTAGATGAATGGAAATACAAGCATCAAACCTTGAAAAGCTATCTCTATATCCGGAATGCAAAATACAAAACTGAACTGTAGAAACGTAGCTTGAATCGAGAGAAGAACGTAGGAACAAACGGATCAAAATTCCGACGGACGGATCAAAAGTTATGGAAGAAAGAAGATTGAATCTAACTAAGAACCCACTAAGTAACTACCTAATTCTCTCTCTAAACTAATCTAAGAACTAACTAATGAAGAAGATCCCTTGAGAATCTGATCCTTGAGGTATTTATAGTGCCCACAATATTTGGTCCAAAGTGCCCTTCATTAAACGCGTGAAAATACGAAAATAGCCCTGAAAATCCGAGTAAACTGAACCTTTGTCGCCCAAGACTTATAGCATTGTCGACCACTTGGTCGACACCTTGGTCGACATCGTGCATTTTTATCGCGCAAGACTAGTTGGATTATCATCCAAGCTTGGTCGATACCTGGGTCGAGCGAAGCGTGTCTTTCCAGGTGGCTTGGTCGTGCCAAGGGTGTTAGGGTTATAATAGAAAGTATGCTTTTACTTTGTATAATTAAACTGAATATTTGAGCTTTATCTGAAATAAATCTTTTATCAATGTGCTTTAGATAAATATGAATGTTATTTATTTATTGCAATCCGTTCATATAATAGTACAAGTTACACTATAGATAAATGTGGTGATCCCCGGATAACTCACAGCAAGATCACATTATCAGTTTCTTGTAACAAGTACTAAATTCACAACCTAGATGGGATTTGAACACCCCATTGGTAAACGGTTGATGTGTAGATCCTAGATTGGCTTATCTTGACCAAGGGATTGCACTAGTGCATTATGATGCATTGAAGAGGACCTACAGAGAGGTAATTCTTCTGGACTGATTTATGGGATGAAGAATTAGACCTCAGTGGTCGTTTATTTCTAAACCTCTGCCCCTTAAATAGGATTGTGTGTGATCCGTGCGTGGCACTTTATTTTGCTATGGGTAGAGAGTCAATAAGACTCAATACTTTGCATCTTGGGTGACTCCATTGAGAACATGACAGTGGCTAAGATTTAATACAGAGGAACTTTCTCTTGGAGAGTCTTGCAAGTGGAATTTGTTTCCGGTATGATGATAAAGAAGAGTTGTCCTTACTCCAAGGTTAAGATGTTAAATTAATTAAAGCGTTCAGTGGCTTGATTAATTAACGGACAAGAGAATCTTAAACAAGGGAAATAATGACCGGAAGCCATATGATTGTAATATGGGTTAAGATGGATAGTGCAACATTAATCCTATAGTGGAGTGAGATTAATGTTAATGGGTTGAATGACATTGGGCTCAATGTTAGAATTCAAGGCCCATTAGGAGGTCCAATCTTAATTCTCCTAAAGGCCCCTCAAGTAGCCCAATTAAATGTCCAACAATGAATAAGGTGATTAAAATAAAAGAAATATTTTGGGCCCATTTTATTAGTAATTTCAAAAATTATGTATATTATAAATTAATGAGATATTTTATGGAAAATAGATATGTATCTTGAATACAAGAATATCTAATAAAATCAAGATCTCATTAAATTAAAATATAGGAATTTTTTTTCGAAAATTACACATAAGAATAAATATCAATAATTGAATATTTAGTATTCAAGATTATCAAGATTAGAATATTTGATATTCATGATAATCAAGATTTGAAATATTAGATATTCAAGATCTTGTATTCTCACTATAAATATGAGATGATACAAGACTTCATAATTTAATTCTTATGAGAAGTGATTTTCGAAAATCACAATGAGGGCAACAAAATTATTCTTTTTCCTTGTGTTGTGATTATTCGTGTGGCCTCCCACCGGGTGTACGAGTAAGGACGAGGGAATACTTGAGAAGGCTTTTGGGTTAATCAATTTGATTGTTGTTATAAGTTAGAGGATCTCAAAGGATGCCTTTTGTCTCAGAAACCTTTAAGGCATCTCAAGAGGACGCCTTTTGTCTCAGAAACTGCCTTTTCTCCAAGAGGTATAATTCACTAAATCTCTTAGTTCCGCATGTTTAGGGCTTTACGTGGTATTATTTGATCATATGTTTTGCATGCAAAACCTGTTGTTGGGTATACAATTATTTGATTTAATTATGTATAAATCATGATATTAATTGTAGGCTTAAATTTGTATTTAGCGTAAATCCTGAATAGATCCGCGTTTAATTCCCCAACAAAGGGTGTCTTCTGATGAAGGGAGTCCTGTCGACCGAGGCCTTAGTCGCGGTCGATGCGCGACTTCCTTATTTTTGTCATATCTTGAGCTCTAGAACTCTGATCGACTCGATTCTTCTTCTGTTGTGACCCTCTATTCAAGCTCTTGAACATGGAATATTAATTTCTCCATTTTTCTCAACTCCAGAATTTTGGACTTTTCTCGATCTTGCTCGTTTCTTCCTCATTTTGCTCGTTTTCACCTACAATCACAACTTTCTAGCCAAAAAGAGTTAAATACACAAAGTATCGCATAATAGGATCAAATATGAACATAAGCACATAAAAAACATATAAAAATTGATGCAAAAACATGCAATTATGACCCTAATCAACTCTCCAAGAACACATTCCTCTGTATTAAATCTTAGCAACTGTCATGTTCTCAATGGTGTCGCCCAAGATGCAAAGTATTGAGTCTCATTGACTCTCTAAGCATAACAAAATAAAATGCCACACACGGATTACACACAGTACTATTTAAGGGACAGAGGTTTAGAAATAAACAACCACTGATGTCTCATTCTTCATCCCATAAATCAATATGGAAGAATTACCTCTCTATAGGTCCTCTTCAATGCATCATCATGCACTAGTGTAATCCTTTGGTCAAGATAAGCCAATCTGGAATTTAGACATCAACCGTTTACCAATGGGTGTTCAAATCCCATCTAGGTTGTGAATTTAGTACTTGTTACAAGACACTGATAATGTGATCTTGCTGTGAGTTTGTTGATAGAATTTACTAATCGTTGTTCATTATGTGGCTTTATATCGGATTAATTCTACCAAACAATAATCTTATGGTTTGTGTTTTTGGAGGAAATAATGTAGAGAGAGAGAGAGAGTTTTTGAGAGAGAAAGTAGAGTGTAGGAAAATGTATTGATTGTCTGAATAGTACAAGAGAGGTCTTATTTATAGGTGTGTGAGTGTGAGACGGCACCTTACGAGCCTATATGGCTTCCGGTGTTGACGAGGGTTCCTTACCCTTGCCTTGGTCCCTCACACTGCTTCCCTTTGTTATGCCTCGTCCTACTACATTGCCTTAGACTAGATGGGCCTCATTAAAAACTTCCCCGTAAACCACCCTTGTGGATAAACCGGACGGAGGGAAAAAGAGCGCAACTATAGGGATCTAGCAGGCTACAGGGCGAGCTCGTGGGCGAGCTCCGACGCCTTGTGCGGTTTCTAGACGCCATACGATGACGGACCTCGGTGAGGTCCTCATGAGGGTGGAGGGCTCCTCGGACGAGCTGTGGGGGCGAGCTCCACCCATGTCCGAGCACTCTTCGAGTTGTGTTAAGCCTTGGAGATTATTCTTACGCCAGTTGTGTTAGCTCGCCATATCAATATTTACCCCCCAGCTCGCGTGCACCATGGCTTCGTCAGGTGTGCGGGCGAGCTGGAGGACTCGAGTTCCGGTGAGCTACCTTCAGACGAGTGCCGAGCTAGCGGGCAAGCTCGGCCACAGCGGTTACTTCGGCCTATACGGTGCGGGAGCCGAGGCATCATGCATGCCTTTTTAGGCGTGGTTTCCCGCGCCCATAATGGTAACCTTTTAAATTCTTTGCAAAGAGGTCCCTGGTCTTTCAGGAAATTTGAGCTCGTGCCACACGTCTATAAATAGGTGAAACCAAGATCATTTCTCACTTTGCTTCTTCACTTCTCCAAGTACATTTCCGGCGATCGTTCCTTCACTTCCGATGTGTCTCCGAGCATTCCCCAAGGTAGAAATCCAGATTTTTCTTCTTGTTTTCCTTCTTTTTTACTTTCCTTTTCGGATTTCTGGCTATGTACCCAATCACTCCGGCGACTGTTGGATCAATTTTTGGACCTTTGGAACTGAACATCCCCAATCTCTGACTTACCATGTCCGAGCACTCTTCGAGTCGTACCACCTCAGACCGTAACTTGGGAAAGAGACCGATGATCGTCGAATGGCCGATCCCACAAATGACCCCCGTGCTTATTTCATCGGGCTCTGGGGCGAGCTCTGCAGCTCACCCAAGTGGTGGTGAACTCCTGGGCGAGGTCCGTTCTGATTCTGGCGAGCGAGCCACAAATTTCGGCGAGCAGTCCCGGCTTCGCGAGCTCTGGGACTACTCTGAGCGAGCTTCTGAGGGGGCCGTTGCCCCGAATGAGGAAGAGGTCGCCGAAGCCGAGGCTCAGGGAGAGGCCGAGGCTCGGGAAGAGGTCACCAAGGCCGACGACCCAGCCAGCGAGCTAGCTCGTGAGATAGATCAGGAGGTCGGCGACGATATGGGAACGGAGGTCACCTATGAATACCTCCGGTTTATCAATTTTCCATTCCCCAGACTCCCTGAGCATTAAGTCCCTGCCGACGTCGTCCATGATTTCGGATGGAGGGAGTACGTGGCAACCCATGCGGCGAGCTTCCCTCTGCCCCAGCGAGCTTTCCCCAAGGCTGCTGGCAAGTCCGACCTCAAGGCGACCGAGGTGGAGAGCATCGTTAGTGAGTTCGCCTTGTCCAAGATTCGGAAGATGTTCCGCATTCCTCTGGACATCTTCATGTACGCTCCCGGGGATAGAGAGCGTGCCGACCTTCCTCCCAACGGACTTACAGCCATAAACTACCACACCCTGAAGGCCGGGCTCACCCTGCCCCTGCATCCCATCATCGGGCAGTTCCTGGCGGACACGAACCTGGCCATTACGCAGCTGACCCCAAATGCATGGAGCAGCCTGTTGGCAGCGCTGACCGTTTTTGGCCTCGAGGGCTATGAGAACCGATTAACCACGGCGGAGATCAACGAGCTCTTCTACGTGATCCGGTAAGTGAGGGAAAGAAGAGGATACTATTCTCTTCAAGCTCACCCGGGGGGATAAGTTTTTAGGCGACCTCCCGAACAAAGTCCGGGACTGGAAAGAACAGTTCTTCTTCATCGGGGGGGACTGGCGAGCTCCCAACGGATGCGGAGGGCGTATCCTTTCTCCCGAAGAATATGGGGAAGCGAGCTGTAGGTTGTGTACTTCGGTGTGTGTGCGTTGGATTAGATTTCTAATCTAATCTATCTTTTTTACAGGCCTGAAACATCACAAATCGAGCCGCGGGAAGCCAGAGATCTCCGTCAGCTTCCAGTTCGTGCGGACCATTTATTGTTTGCTAGAGGAGAAGGATCACGAGATCCAACATCTGTGCCAACATCACTACCGCAGGCTCGCCGGTCTCATCACCTCACCTCACCACCTCGCTGCCCAAGGTGCTATCTTCTCACAATTTTGAAGTTTTGGTAACTAGCCACTCCATAAGTGGAGCTCGCCGAATTGCTGACTTGTCTATCATACAAGTGCAGGTCCCGTTGCCGAGCTCCCTCCCATTGAGGTTCCTGAAGTTTATCATTTCTTAGCTCGGTAGCTAAAGATGGGCAAACCTCGCCCAGGTAGAGAAGGCATCCCGTCCGGGGTGATGCTAGACACGACTAAGAAGCTTGAGGTTGCCAAAGCCGCGGACAAGGCTGGGGGCTCAGGCTCGTAAAAGGCCTCGGCACCTCCCTCTACCAAAGAGAAGGTCGCCCCCGCGAAGAAAGGGTCGGGCCGAGGTTCTGGGTCTGAGCGGGGCTCTCTGCCCCCAACCCACCAGACCAAGTGGGCTCTCCAATGGGGGAATGGCTTGCGGGTGAGCGAGGAGGAAATTCGCTCCGATAAGCGGGCTCGAACTGAGGGGGGCTCTACTGAGCACAGTGATCGAGGGGGCTCCAGATCGGCTCACGGGCGAGCTCTCATGACTCAACCTACTGCTGCGCCTCCAACTCCTCAGAGCACGCACCCGCCGTCTCCTTACGGGGTCTCTATCCGGGATGACACCCTCCTCGGGCTCAACCCCGATAGGTTTGGGTAAGAGGGCAAGCTCCATTTTGAAGTTGGAAGCATTATTTTAACAATTATTACTAACTCTTGGGACGTGTGCAGGTATGTCCCCGCCGAGCTCCCACAAAGGCCTGAGAGTCTTCACACCGCGGAGAGGTGCAGGGCTCTGACCTCGCCAAGGGATCTCCCCGAGGGGGCAGCTCGTCAGATCTTCACCGAGGCCCCCAAGTACATCTCCGCCTCCGAGCTCGCAATGATCGAGAGGCAGAAGCCCGCCGATAAGGCGAGGCTGGCAATGCATTATGCCTGTGCGGCGATGGCGGCGGCCCAGCTTATCACAGATGAAGTCACTGCCACCGACAGAGCTCGCCACGAGGAAAAGAAAGCTCAATAGGGTGGGTGACGAGCAGAAGAAGGCCCTCGAAGAGCTTGCCAGGATGGAAGCTAAAGCGAAGGCTTCGCTGGAGGCGAAGCAGCTCGGCATTAAGAAGATAGAAAAATACCAAGCCGACCTCCGCCTCCAACAAGCTGAACTTGATGAAGCTCACCGAGCGCTCGCTACCCGGGATGAAGAGCTCGCCCGGGCCAGGGACGAGGTGAGGATTCTCTGGGATCAAAGCCGGGGGAACCAGGAGGAATGTTCGAAGCTCCGCCAGGAGGTCTCTGCTAAGGCCTTAGAGATTACCGAGGTCAAGGGTCGCTCGGACGCCACCGTCTCTCCCGAGGAGCTGGAGCTCGTGAAGGTGATCACCACCGACAAGGGCTACGTTCTCTACTTTGCCAAGGTTATCCATTCCTTCCAATGGGCACGGATAAACGATGACAGCGAGTGGGAGGCTCTTGTTGCCGAGTTCGATGACTGCCTGGCCAAGTCCAAAATTCCCCCCGGCACGGAGCTGAACATAGGGGACCTCACCGGCTACGGGATCAACCTCGATGCCGCTCGTGAAAAATTCAACATTATTCAAACGAAAGAGGTCCTGACTGCCGAGCTCACCGAGGGTGCCGGGGATGTCGCCGGGGGTGTTGAAGGTGAGGGGCAAACTCTGCCGACTATGGAGCAAATGCAGGAGGCCCTAGGGGATGCGATGCTCAACATCAGTGAGCTCGACACCAGTGGGCTCACTGGGAATATCACCTCCGAGACTGAGCTTGCCCTTCCGAGCCCCACTCCCATTCGTCAGGTCGCCTCCGATGGAGCTGTCCAAGAGGCCGCCGACCCCGAGGTCCCTTAGACTTAGCTTTTTCTTGTTTTCTTAGATTAGTTTTCATTCTCTAAGTTGTTAGAGGTCGCCAGGCTCCATAGCTCGCCTAGAAGGAGCTATACTTTTGTAGTCTTTTATTTTTGTTTAAGTAGATGCAGCTCGTCGGGCACGTGCAGCTCGCCTAGAATGAGCTTTTTTGTAGTTCAAAGACGGCTAGCCAGTCGGCCTTTGTGGCTAGCAACACTTCGAACACTTAGGAATTTTCAAGTATTTTTGCCTTGAAAATTTCCTAAGTGTCTTTTGAATAGAAACCGAGCATTTTTTGTCCAACTCTTCGCACTTCGTTTTCACGCTTCTACGTTATAATTTTCAAAATAGCTCGTTTTTATTTATTTTATGGGTACTTAACTGTCCGTCTTATTCTACTTTGAGAAGCGAATCATTCATTTTACGTCACTTACGACTACGAATTGTGCCTCTGTTTTGAGAGTGCGTATTCTTCATCTTACACCACTTAGGGCCGCGAATTGCTCGTCTTAGACCACTTAGGGCAGCGAGCTGCACTTCGATTGATTCACGTTGGGCCGTTGGGTTTCATGAACCTTGCCTTAGACGTTTTTCATCTTTTTCGTGAATTTTTCTAACTTGTGGCAGCAGGTGCTTAGCAACCCTTTAAGAAGGGTAACTTCGCGACCTTGGGCACTTTGGCCTTTGCCTTCGAGCTATTCAATTACAACGTTTGGGACCTTGGTCCTTGCGCATCAAAGATTTTTGACTGCTCGGGCGAGCTGGGGTTGGTGAGCTTTCCTGGGCGGTGGACGACCTGAGGTAGCTCGCGTAGGGGGCGAGCTACGCAGGTCCAGACACTGGGCAAATTTTGGTGCTTTCAAAAATTCTCTAACTTTTTATAGCGACATAATTTACACTGGTTGCCATCAACATTTCTGATGCGAACCTTCGACAAGTCTATTACAGGGTTCTAGTCTATTGGTAAAACTTTTTCAGGTGGGCTGCACTCCTGGTGTATGATGAGGCATTGCCTTCTGCGTCTTCGAGGTCGTAGGTGCCGTTTAGCCAGGCTGCGGTGACCCGGAACGGTCCTTCCCAGTTTGAACCGAATATACCTGGTGGGGCCATCAACTTCTTTTTCAACACCAGATCTCTGACCTTGAATTTCTGACGAAGCTCTGGTTTCTTCGATCAAGTCTTTTTCTACTGCCTAGGCCTCATCATTCTTTTCTTCATCATATCCCACCACTTTCCAAGTCTTGTTCTGGACTTCGACCGGGACCACGAGTTCAGTCCCGAAAGCTAGGGCAAACGGGGTCTCTCCGGTGCTGGCCCTATAGGAAGTTCTATAAGACCATAGGACCTCCGGGAGTTCGTCTGCCCAGCTCCCTTTCTTCTCTTCAAGATGGAGCTTTAATATGTGTTTCAGGATTTTGTTCACCGCCTCGACCTGGCCATTCGACTGTGGATGGTACGGAGTTGAGTAGTGCTTCTTGATGCTCCATGAACTGCAGAAGTCTCTCAGCTTTTGACCGTCGAAATGTCTTCCATTGTCTGTGATGATCGACTGCAGAAGTCCGAACCTGCAGATCAGGTTTTTCCAAATGAAGCCGATCATCCTTTCTTGGGTTATAGTTGTGAGAGCCTCGGCCTCAGCCCACTTAGTGTAGTAGTCTACTGCTACAATAGCAAACTTTACACCGCCTCTACCAGGTGGAAATGGGCCGATCAAGTCGATTCTCCATTTAGCGAAAGGTCATGGACTGAAAACCGACTTCAGCTGGTTGGCTGGGGAGTGGATGTTAGGTGCGAATAGTTGGCACTTTCGGCACCTTCGAGCGAAGCTGATGGCATCTTAGTGAAGAGTGGGCCAGAAGTAGCCCTGCCTGATCGTCTTATATGCCAATACTTGCCCCCCAGCGTGACTCCCACAACTTCCTTCGTGGATTTCTTCTAACACTTCGGACCCCTGCTTCTTAGTCAAGCACTTGAGTAGGGGTAGAGAG
This sequence comes from Prunella vulgaris, assembly GCA_026898435.1. Classification (NCBI taxonomy): domain Eukaryota; kingdom Viridiplantae; phylum Streptophyta; class Magnoliopsida; order Lamiales; family Lamiaceae; genus Prunella; species Prunella vulgaris. The sequence goes on from JAPKLY010000189.1 coordinate 770,042, forward strand.
AATCCACGTTTGTAGAGTTGGCCATCCAACAGCATATATCTGGCAGCTTGCTTTACTAGCCGGCTAGCTTCCCAGGTGTCCGCGGGGGTTGTTCCGTCCGTTAAGTATTTATGGATTGGAGTGCACCAATCTTCACCATCTTCACTGTCCTCTTGCCCCCCACTCGAGGTTTGATTTATCTTGTAATCGAACATCGAGGGGTTTTTCAGTGTGGTGATTACAACCTCCGTGAATTCGGCTTCGCCGTTGCTAGTAAATAGCCGGGCTAGAGCATCTGATTGTGTGTTTTCTAGCCACGGTATCTGATTGATGTAAACCTGCGTAAACATCAAGATCAGATGCACGGCTATCTTTTGGTAGGTCATCATCTGCTGGTCTTTTGCTTCATATTCCCCCCGGACTTGGGATATTATTAGCTGGGAATCTCCGAAAACTTGAAGATTGTTTGCCCCCGCAGCTAATGTAACCTAAGTCCCGCTATCAACGCTTCATACTCCACCTCATTGTTGGTTGCTCGAAAGTCAAACCGGATTGCGGAGGTGAAGACTTGTCTGTCCGGGCTGATCAGGACCACGCCTGCTCCTGCTGCTACACTGGTTGATGATCCGTCCACGTAGAGATGCCACGGAGCTATACGCCCCCTCGTCGGATCTTGCGAGAAAGTTAGCTCGACAATGAAGTCGGCAAGTGCTTGTCCCTTGATCGCTGTTCGGGGTGCGTAGGTTATACCGTATTGGCTGATCTCTAGTGACCATTTCAGCAGGTGTCCGACTGTGTCTGGGCGATGTAGTATTTGACGTAGTGGGAACGTTGTCAGCACCTCTACCGGGTGGTCAAAGAAGTAGGGCCTCAACTTTCTAACACTCATCACCAGTGCATTTCTCTGTTGGGGTGTACCGCAACTCAGCTTCGTGTAAGACTTGGCTTACATAATACACTGGTAGGTGTGTTTTTGCCTCTTCTCGGACTAGGACGGAGCTGATGGCTACCTCCGATGCGGCTAGGTATAGGTACAACTTCTCTCCAGGTATCGGCTTTGACAGGACCTGTGCATCTGCTAGGTATGTTTTGAAGTCTTCGAAGGCTCGCTGGCATTCACTTGTCCACACGAAGTGGTTTTTGAGGTGGAGCTTGTTGGCTCTGGCCGCCTCCTTGTACCTTCGCGTGTTTACTTTGATTGCTTCGAAGAACGGGCGGTTTTGGTCACCGGACTTGGAGATGAATCTGTTCAGGGCTGCCATGCACCCAGTCAGTCTTTGAATTTTCTGGACGGAATCGGGTATACCCATCTCGATTGTACATTGGACCTGTGTCGGGTTGACCTCAATTCCACGCTGGCTAACTAGGTGCCCCAGGAACTTTCCGGAGTGCACGCCGAAGCTGGTCTTCTTGGGGTTTAAATTCATGTTGTAGTGGCGCAGTATGTCGAAGGTCTATTTTAGGTGGTCCAGGTGGTCTTCCTTCCTCAAACTCTTGACAACTATGTCATCCACGTACACCTCCATTGACTCGCCAATGTGTTGGTCGAACATTTTATTCACCAACCTTTGGTAGGTGGCTCCGGCGTTGATGAGTCCAAACGGCATCCTTTCCCAGCAATACATATTCTTGTTGGTGTAGAACGTCGTATGTTCCTGGTCATCTGGGTGTAGAGCTATCTGGTGATAGCCCGCAAAAGCATCCATGAACGTCATCATCTCATGGCCTGCGGTGCTATCTACCAACTGATCGACGTGAGGTAGTGGGAAGTTGTCCTTCGGACATGCTTTGTTCAGGTCCGTGAAGTCGATGCATAGCCTCCACATCCCGTTGTGTTTCTTCACCAGGACGGGGTTTGCGACCCACTGCGGACACAGAGCCTCCTTGATCAACTTGTTGTCTAACAACTTCTCCACCTCAATAGTTAGAGCTGCGTATTTGTCTGGTCCATACTTTCTCCGCTTTTGGCGTACGGGCCTCCTCGTCGGATCTATGTTGAGTCTGTGGCAAGCATGTTCCAACGGGATCCCCGTCATGTCTTCATGGGACCAGGCAAACACGTCCAGGTTGGACATTAAGAACAGCTGAATCCTCGACCGATACGGTTCAGGTAACTCAGAACCAATGAAAAGTTCTAAGTCCCTTTCCGGGTCCACCGGGAGTGCCGTCAATTCTTCCATGGGTGTGGCCTTCCTCTTTTGATTTTTCCACCTCTGGTCGCTGATGAACTCGTCCAACTCCTCTTCTGACATCTGCGCAGGTTCGTGACCTATGCGCGGTTCGAGGTCACCAGGTTAGCTTTCAGCTTGGGCGGGTCCATCAACTGTTAGTACCTCCGGTGTTCTGCCAACTTGGGATGGTGTGGTGACCTGGGGAGTTGGGTCGACGTCCATTGGTGTTGGTTCTTGACCTCCCGCAGGTCCCCCATCTTGGGCTTCATCAACCACCTCCATGGGAGCAGGTTGTTGTTCCTGCGCAGGTCCCAACCCTTGAGCAGGTCCCAACACTTGGGTTTCTTCCAAGTCCTCCATTGGTGTCGGTTGTGTGTCTTGCACAGGTCCTGTGCCTTGGTTGATTTCCGACAAATCGCCTACCTCCATCATCTCAGTTTCGATCGAGATGACGTCTAGGATGTTTGGCTCGTCTGCTGGGATCTGCCCGTCCTCTTCAAGGACTTGGACCCGCGTCACCGCTTTTTTGACCTAGCCATCTTTTATTTGGAGTAAACACTCTCGAGCCTTTTTCTGGTCACCTTTTATGGTTCCGGCACCTTTTGGAGTTGGGAATTTCAAACAGTAGTAGTAGGTCGAACATGTTACTTTGAATTCATTAATAAATGGGCGGCCAAGGAACCCGTTGTAGGAGGACTGCTGGTCGACAACTAGGAAATCTATGAGCCTAGTCAGTCTCCTTTCGGGGTCCTCAGCAGATACAAGCTGGACGCTCAACCTAACACTACCTAGGGGGACGGTTACAGCTTCTCCGAACCCCACTATCCTAGCATTGCTAGGTTCCAGATATGACTCAAAATCACCTAAGGCATCTAAGGTGGATTTGAAGAGAATGTTGGTGAATGCGCCGGTGTCCACAACTAATCTGTGAACTCGGACATTCATGATGTTGGCGGTTATCACCAACGAGTTATTGTGGGGCATCAGTACCCCTTCCAGGTCTACCGAGGAAAATGTCAGCTCATCAGTAAGCTATGAGACGGACCTGGGGCCGGAGCTGCCTTCCTGGACTTGGTTTATGGCCCGGATTTCAGCCTTTCTTTTTCTCTTGGATATGGAGGATCCCCCGTCCTGGAGACCTCCGGCAGCTCCGATCTCTCCCTCGAAAACCAAGAGTTCCCGAGTGGGCTCCATGTTTTGCTGAGGCTGGGGAGGTGCCCTCCGTCTGTTCTGGGGACCAGGTTGGTCCGCTTCCACATCCTCATCATCGGAGGTAGCCCTCCTCTCGAACCTTGGCCTCTTAGCTGGGGCCTTCTTCACGAACTCGGCCAGCTTCCCATCCTCATAAAATTTCCAGAGTTGTTTGAGGAGGTCTCGGCATTCGCTGGTAAAGTGGCCGATGACCTGATGGTAGGCACATAATTTGTTGGGATTGAGCTTCGTGTGGTCCTGGCGGATCCGCCTCGGCTCCTCCAGCAGGGCCTTATCTATAACAGCCGTAAAGACTCGGTCGACGGAGACAGTGAGGACCTAGTTGAGCTTCTCCTTGAGCTCGTCCCCCTCACCGAAGGCCTTCAAGTTCCGGGGGGCTTTGTATGCGCCCCCGGACTTCTTCCCGTAGGGCTTCCTCTCCTCCTGGGCACCAATTTCTTTCAGTAGTGCCTCCTGCATAGCCATGAATACCCCCGCCTTATGGCGGAATTCGATGTAAGTGTTGGGACATGCGAGGTGAATCTCCTTCCAGAGGTCAGTGCCCTTTTTGAGTCTGGCCATCGCAGCGACGACCTTGGTGTCCTCGCTCACCGGCTCGCTTTCCAGCAGGATTTTGTCGAACCTCTCCAGGTACTGCTGGTCGGTCTCGCTCTCGCCTTGGTGGATGTTGGCGAGTCGGTGCTTCTTGGTAAGGTAGGATCCGAACCCAGAGAAGTGGGCCAAGAACTCCCGTGAGAGTTGGCCAAATGAGCAGATTGACCCCGGGGCGAGTGAAGAGAACCAGCGGTGAGCTCGGTCCCCTAGGGTCAGCTGGAAGTTCCGGCATTGAGTAGAGTTTGTGGCGCCAACCGAAATCATAAAGTCGGCGTACTTGGCCAGGTGGACTTTCGGGTCGGATTCACCCTCGTACGCAGAAATCACAGGGAATTGAATTTTCTTTTGGACCGGTGCGCGAAGAATGGTAGGTACCAATGGAGATACAGGGAGAGTGGTGGCGTCAGGTCCGCCCGACTTGGCTGCTACTTGGGCTTGCAGCATTTCGATGGCCTTTTTCAGCGAGGCCAGCTCGTCATCATGGGTCACCTCCGGCAGAGGCTGCTCAAAGGTCGTGCGTCTTGTGGACGCATGTCCCCGAGGTGCCTCACTCTGGGGTGACCTCTCAGTGACGGGCTGGAATTGGCATCCGCCATGGGGGCCCAACCTGTCGGTGGCGGGCCTTCTCAATTGTTCATGGGCGGACTTGCACGGCAGCTGGTCCGAGTCTCCGTGGGAGGTAGATGGGGCTGCCGTCTGCTCGTTCTCCCCATATCTCGAGCCCAGACGACCTTGGAGGACTTCCCTTCTTTGTGATTGATGCGTGGCGGAGACCTCGGTGTAGGCCGAAGCTCGCCCAGTGTATGGGGCGGGTTCCTCCTCCACCATCTTGGCCTTGCCGGCCCGTTCCCGGCGCTGGCGAGCTTGGGCCGAGCTCGCCTCTTACTCAGTGGGGAGAGCGCTGTACTCCCCCCGAGTTTGGGTGCCCTGAGTGGGTCTCGCCTGCTCCCGGGTTTCAGTAGCTGGAGCTCGCCTCGGCACTAGGGCGAGCTCGTCATGCTGCCGCTGCTGCAACCTTTTCAAGGTTGCGATGGTGTGTTGGAGCTTATCGGGGTTGTTGGCCAGGTCCCTCAGGGCAGGGATCAGGTCTTCTTGTGCCACCACAGGTCGCGGAGGTCGTAGGGCTGCGGTGCTCTTCTGGGGAGGTGGTTGTAAGGTCTCTACCACCTGGCGTGAGGTCTCCACCTCGACCTAGTTTTGGTCGCCCCCTCGGGACCTTCCGGCAGCTGCGGAGGTCTGTCCTTTGGCAGCTCGAGTGGTAGCCATTTTTGGTTTTTGGAGGGGGTAACTTGCTGCAGGTCGCCGAGATGGAGGGAGGTCGCCGGGGTGATGATCGTCTAGCTTAGGTGGAGTTGTGTAAATTTTCGTCTAGCCTTGCGTGTGACGAATTATCCGAAATCCGGTTTATTCGTGTACATGCGTGCGTTTGAAAACTTCTTTTGGGCAGAAAATTGCAAATCCGAAAATCTTGGTTTTTGTTCAAAGGAATGGATTAGTGTGTGTATCTTCAAGTGTTCTTGAGTTTTGTCAAGAACACCTTCAAATCTTCAAATCTTCAAACAAACCCTAACTTTTGTTCTTGAAATTTTTTAATTTTTCAGATTCGAAGACCACCCTCCTTCTAGCGCCAAATTGTTGATAGAATTTACTAATCGTTGTTCATTATGTGGCTTTATATCGGATTAATTCTACCAAACAATAATCTTATGATTTGTGTTTTTGGAGAAAATAATGTAGAGAGAGAGATAGAGTTTTTGAGAGAGAAAGTAGAGTGTAGGAAAATGTATTGATTGTCTAAATAGTACAAGAGATGTCTTATTTATAGGTGTGCGAGTGTGAGACGGCACCTTACGAGCCTATATGGCTTCCGGTGTTGACGAGGGTTCCTTACCCTTGCCTTGGTCCCTCACACTGCTTCCATTTGTTATGCCTCATCCTACTACATTGCCTTAGACTAGATGGGCCTCATTAAAAACTTCCCCGTAAACCACCCTTGTGGATAAACCGGACGGAGGGAAAAAGAGCGCAACTATCGGGATCTAGCAGGCTACAGGGCGAGCTCGTGGGCGAGCTCCGACGCCTTGTGTGGTTTCTGGGCGCCATACGATGATGGACCTCGGTGAGGTCCTCATGAGGGTGGAGGGCTCCTCGGACGAGCTTTGGGGGCGAGCTCCACCCATGTCCGAGCACTCTTCGAGTTGTGTTATGCCTTGGAGATTATTCTTACGCCAGTTGTGTTAGCTCGCCATATCAATAGAGTTATTCGGGGATCACCACATTTATCTATAGTGTAACTTGTACTATTATTTGAACGGGTTGCAATAAATAAATAACATTCATATTATCTAAAGCACAGTGATAAAAGATTTATTTCTGATAAAGCTCAAAGATTCAGTTTAGTTATACAAAGTAAAAGCATACTTTCTAGTATAACCCTAACAGACTGATCTTCAGGTTCTTCAGGATCAGCTTCAGGTCAGATGCCTAGAGTAGTCTTCAAACTGAGAGTTCTGACCTTCAGGCTTGAACACTCTTTTGACTTGGGATCTTTGGGACGTCTTCATCAATCTTCAGTCTTCAGTGCGTTCCCCTTGAACTGAATACATGTGAATAGAAAATCTATTCTAACCTGAGTAGTCCTGAGCTAAATGATCCTGACAACTATACTTAGGCAAGTTCATCAGGGGTTTTAGGATCTGAATCAAAACACTCAGATTGTATCCCAACAATTTTTCCATTTTTGATGATGCCAAAACCTTTAACAATTTTCCTAACCATCTATACTTCAGACTGATATAGATCAGTACATTCAGTTCAGTATCCTCTAACACTTGAGGTACTTAGTCTATAAGATGGAAACAAGGAAAGGGTCAGTACAATTTTTTATAAGATGCAGAAAAATAAATCAGGAGTCATCAAGTGGTTGACCTCAGAATAGTAATATATTTCATTGATATTAAAAAAAAAGTACAGGGGTCCTGAAACTATTACATAAGATCATGTTCTATTACATTTATTCATCTGCATCCCACTGATCCAAAGGGACTCCGTACTTATTCAGCACACACGGCAAGATTGCGTTCATCCAGTTTGGATCAGTCAGGGTGTCACTCGCCCTAGCTATCCTCCCGATCTCCTCCTAAATCGTTGGCTGATTCAACTGACGTGACATTCCTTGCAGGGGAGGCGGATATCTGAGATTCTCCAGCGCACTAATCTCCACACCCTTCGCATCCGCATACCTGACTATCTCCTTCCAAATATCAGGATGCTCTTCCAACATCCAATGGTGAAGGATCATCTCATTGTCTGCTCAGATCGTCCCAGATTCCCACCACGTAGTATAAATCCACCCACTCATTTCGCATGGGGACACATCTTTCATTCAGTTCCTTGGGCACAAACTGTTCAATGTGCTCAAATAAGAGCGGTCCAAGGTCCTGAGCAACCAGCTTCCATGGTGCCTTCTTACTTAATCCAGGAGCGACCTTCTTCTGCTTCTGAATCAGGCTTTTCAGGTACTCAACCGTCCTGTTCAGCAATTGGATCTGAGTGTCCTGAGAGATCTCTTTCATCTTTGCCAGCTTCTCAGGAACACTCATGATTAGGGTTATAATTGCATCTTTTTGCATCCATTTCTCTATGGTTTTGATGTGCTTATATTCATATTTGACCCTAAATTGGTATAAATTGTGCTATTAACCATTTTGTGGCAAGAAAATGTGTTTTGTAGTGAAAACGAGCAAAAA
>JAPKLY010000189.1:783253-817486 GCA_026898435.1 Prunella vulgaris
GTGTATGTGTATGTGTATGTGTATGTGTATGTGTATGTGTATGTGTAAGAGAACTTACGATAACTAACATACTATCAGGTAAAGGAGTTTATCAGTTGAACAATTATCAAATATAACTATAAAAAAAATAGAAGACCTTAAATTATACTCTCTCCGTCTCAACTTTTTTTTCCACAATTTCTATTTTGGGATGTTCTAACTCTTTTTTCATACCTTAAAAAGAAAATAACTTATATTTATAAAAGTTAATAAATACACTTTTTCATATTTTATTATTTAACTTCACCCTCATATACTCTATATATTTTCTTAAATTGTGCGCAAATAAATTTATGAAAAAAAAAAACATAGGATGGAGGGAGAACTTTTTAGTTCTCTTTATATTTTCATTGAAATGAATGTTACAAGGCGTGTGTGTATGTTTAATGATATAAGTGGTGTTGGTCGCAACTAATTAAATCGATTTATATGTTTACCAAATCATACGATGCTACAGTTTTTATTAAATGAAATATACATGGAAAAAAAATTAAACAACACAAAATATTTATAATGGTTTGAAATCTCAATACTCCTACGTCTAAGTAATTCTTTCACTGGAATTTTTATTTTGTAATTTCAATAAACAGTTAAATTTCTTTTTCACTCAAGCCTCAAGTAGAAGATTTCTAAAATTTATAGATTTCTAGTCCCCTCAATTCACCTATGCCTACTAACTGAAATAAAATCATCTTATGAACTCAACAAACCAATTAAAAAATCTAAAAAAAAAAAAAAAACAAACCAAAAAATCTAACTCTAAATTTTATTGACGATTTTGTTGGGTTGGGTTTCCAAATATGTGGAGGAGCCCAATAGCCAATAATATTATAAAGCCCAAGTAGGCCCAATAATTGGTGTTATCTTGCCCTAAAAGACATTTAGGGAAGATGAAAAAGTGTAGAAAATTTCACAATTCACGGTTTTTGAGAAAATTCAAAGGGCAGAAATCTTGCAGAAGAAATATCCGGAGTTTCAACCGTTGGATCGAGCTGAAATTTTGTCACCACGTTTAGAACTTGTGAAACTACATTCTGAACAGTGGAGATCGTATTTGAATCTCTATATTGACGGGAATAGGCCGCAAACAGAAGTTCTGTTTTTGGGCGATTCACTTCTGCGCAGCTGAGGTAAAAGAGTTGTTTCTCACATACCAACCGTTGGATCGAGCTGTAATTTGGACAGCACGTTTCAGGACACATAGGGGTTGATTTTGGACGGTGGAGATCAGGTTTGGAGGTTCCGAGAGTTGTGAACAGTAGTCTCCAGTTGTGTTTGTTGGGTGAGATCCTTCTAATCTCATTGTAGTTATCAAGTATTGATTGTCTTGATACACTTGTAGTTGAATATTTGTTGTGGGCAGATTGTAACTTGGATTTTTGCTCATAGTGAAGTTTTTGGGTGGACTTCGGTCCCGTGATTTTTACTCCTCACGTTGAGGAGGTTTTCCACGTTAAAATCGTTTGTGTTGTGCTTGGTGATTACTTGTTTTATTGTGCATTATATTCTTAATATTGTTTCCTATTTGATTCACACAAGAGAGATAATTGATCATTCCGCTGCGTAGACAAATACTTAATTGCTTGATTATTACGTGTGTTTATCCCAACAGATTTAAGGTTAATGTTATTTTTTAACTATGTGGAGAATCTTTTATCGGTTATGCACGTGTCTAAAGATATGATTATGAACATTTAAGGTGTGAATTTAAGTATGAGCGTTTAGTTTCGAGTGTCTTTCAAAAAAGATTGAATGCTTAAATATTTATTTTCTTGAATATTTCTTGCTTGAGAAGTTTCTCATAACCGTAAATAGTTACAAGGTCTTCTGTGTGTATATACTATGGGCTCATTTGATTCGTAAGATAAAAGTATCTATCCGTCAAAATCATGCATGTTTTTTGCGGATAGATACTTTTATCTTACGAACCAAATGAACCCTATATATACATATTTAACACTCTATCCTATTCAAATTAAAATTATTTTGGTTCTCCATTTTCTTGCACTTCTCATTGTTAATCAATTATGGTTCTTTCTAATTTACCCTTAAAATCATTAAAAATAACTTAGTTAATAGTAGTATTCGAAATCTCATATAGAATTTCAAAACAATTAATTTAGAATATAATATAAATTTTTGTAATATTTTTTAATATGTGTCGTTGTGCCAAAATCCTAATAGATATATGTTTGCCGAAATTCTTGAATAACTTAAGGTATTATGGAGTCCCCAAATATGTAAGGTTGTGTTTGGATGGAGGGATTTAAGGTTATAAGTATTAGATCTACTACCTAAATTCATTCCACATGTTCGGATAAAATATTCATATTGATGAATTTCAAATTCTTAACTTTAATTCTAATTCAAAATGAGAGAATTTTAAATATTAGCAAAGTTATGTCATTTGAAATTTATAAATTCTTAAATTTATTTATTTTCTAATCCATTGAATTTAAAATGATTCTATCCAAAGCGAATGTGAAAGTTGTGAGTTATGTGTAATGAAACTATATACTAGTTGTAATAAGACTTGATGAGCATGTTTCGAAAAGTACGGTCTTAACACGAAGCAAATTAGGTGAGCAGATGTTGATCCATATACTTTTCTTAATTTTATTTGACCCATCATTCAAATTTCACGATATATATTCTCATTAATTTTTGGGTCACTTGCATATTAATTAAAAAAAATCACTATATTTATAAATTGGTTCAAAAAATTTGCACGACAGTTTTTTTTTTTTTTTTGCACGAAACTAATATGTAATTTTTGTCAATTTGTTGAACCATTTTGTACTTTTTCCTTAATTTTTTCATATGCAATATCAATAAATAAGAGTTCGAGAAAATCACTCGCTATGTTCCTAACAAGAAAAGTTTCCATCATGACTAAATTGTATGTGACTATTTTGAGAGTTTTCAATCACAATGGTTTGATGATTTTGGTGTAGTAGTATTCCATATTCATAAATATGTAACAAGATAGGTGGTGATACAATTGTATGAAGACCTAACTCTACACTTAAAACTCAGGTTATAAGTGAGAGGATTGTCCAGACTTATAAGTCCAGACTTATAAGTCCACCCAAGACCACACTCAATACCGATGTGGGATATCTTAATACCATCCCTCACGTAAGAGGCTCATCAGGCTCGACACGTGGTTCCACAGGTGGATCCACACATCGAGTAGAGAGGTGCTCTGATACCATGTATGAAGACCTAACTCTACACTTAAAACTCAGGTTATAAGTGAGAGGATTGCCCAGTCTTATAAGCCCACCCAAGATCACACTCAATATCGATGTGGGATATCTTAATACATAAGACAAACCAAACTCATATGAATTCCTCTCAATGTCATTTCTACTCTTTTGCCAATATATATATTAGCTGACAAATCACTAAAACTTAACTTCAAGCGATTTATATAAACACTTAACTAGAAATACAAAGTTAATAGAATGCACATATATATATACTTGAAACCACTACGTATAGTGATGAAACCTGAGATATGTCTTCACACTTCAACCAGGATAGTTGCATGTGTCATAACCTACATCACAAATTAATTCAACAACACCAACCCAATTCAAACTTCACAAATTAAAAATGATTTGAATCCAAATTATCTCAAGTAAATTCAAGACAAAATGACACATAATTCAGAATAACTTTGTGGATGCCACCATTGTCCCATATTTTATTAACTCATAATTTATTTATTTTTTTAAAAATAGACACGTCTTGTGCACTGTATACCGCTGTCAATAATATTATCTTTTACAAGTAATAATATTATTAGTTTTTACAATAATAATATTAAGTTTTACAAACAACAGTACGTATTAATCCTCAATGTACACAAAGTGCACATAATACTCGTCATCCTTTAGCCATTTTTTAAACTTATACCAATTGTATTGAGTATACTTTGTTTAACTACTTTACAAAATACACCCTTGCTATCTTGTGTACGTTGTAATCTATCACAAAAATGTTTTTAAGGGTATTTTCATAAAGAGTAAGTCTCTTGTGCACCAGTTGCACCGTGCAACTCAAGTATATTTTTAAAAAGTTACACCATTTATTACTGAAAAGTTACACAAGTTTTTACTAAAAAGTTACACTATGGAAGATATATTTTTCTTTAGTATTTTGTGTAACTTTTAAAAAATAAACTTGAGTTGCACGGTGCACCTGGTGCATACAAGACTAATCCTTTGATAAAAGCGTTTATTATAAATACTATAAGTTAAAAATACATGATATAAGTTGTGAAAATGAATTTTCCTATTTTTGCTTATTAATTATTATGTGTCATTCTTTCTCAAAAAAATTATGTTAAACACAATTAAAAAAAAAAAAGTGTTACAACTTACTGGGGTTTTTGGAGGTCAGAGTGGCGGATTGTGAGAAATCACAAGAGGATGGATTGTTATGAGACATTTGATAAAGGAGATTCATGGCATAGTTAGCATGAGAAGAGAGAGTGGTAGGCTCAAAACAAGCTCCCCCTGGTTGTATGGGACTACAATCTATTCCTTGGCCGCACGCATAATCCAAATTTGCTTGCAATTCTGCGTCCGACGCACTTGCCTTTGCCACGCACCAACTCCCCGTCTTTATTTCTGGTGTTGAAGGAGTAGTTGGTGTTGGTGATGGAGTCGTTGGAGTCTTTAAGTACACAAAAATTTTCAATCATATTAGTAAACAAATCAAATGCATAAAAAATTTGGAAACTAAAAGTAGTTTTTGATTTTGATCCTAAATGAAGTCATTAATTGGGCCTAAATTCTTATAACGATTGCATCTGAAACACATTCAACTATGTAAACGAGTTTTTTTTTTTTTAGCCGGGCTCGAACTATGTAAACGAATTTTTTTCGAGTCAGGCTCATACTATGAAAATGAGCTTTTTTTCGAGCCGATCTCGAACTATGTAAACAAACTTTTTTTCTAACCGAGCTTGAATTAAGCAAATGAGCTTTTTCCGAACCGAGCGCGAGCTAACTTGTTTATTTAGTTAACGAATATTCCATGAGTCGAACCGCACTATTCGCATGCTTAAAATTTTACACACGAGCCGAGCTTGAGCCTATAACCGAGCAAACGAGTCGAGCTAGAGCTTGATAGTATTCGGCTCGTTTACATCCCTACCTCTGTCCATGATAATTGGTATACCTTAGTTGTGTACGGTTATTAAGAAAAAATAGATATTGATGTGTAAAAGTGATAATATTAGGCTCGAGCTGTAAAAGTGAGAATATTAGTATAAAAAAATATTTAATTATTAAAAAGAATTGAAATGATGTGTAAAAGTGAGTATATGTGTATAAAAAAAATAAAAAAAATAATTGTAAATTTTCTATTTAAGATAAGTAGATTATTTATTATGGACGATCATTTAAAACAACGTAGATCATTTATCGTGGACGATCAAGTATTTATTAATTCTATGGACTAAAGCTAACACGAGATAGAGGCGATAGTGTACTAACCTGGGCACCCTTGGAAAGACCAACGTCGTAGGCAATGGTCAAATCGGGCTTGAAAAGCCCGAAAGATCTCTCAGATGTGGGCCCGGGCTTTAGATCTTCATCGTACATTGCAAAGAGATAAGTGTCCACAGATTTGCTGGGCATGAGAGGAGTTCCGACCATGGATCTCAAGTGTGCAATTAAGTTGGCGTTATAAGCCTTTGCGTTTTCCAGGCTGGGACCCACCTCATCGCTGTCTCCCTTGTACGGCCACCCTGTCTCTGCAACCACTATCTCCACCCCCTTGAACCCCATTGCATCCACTGCACATCTTATTGCATCCACCTGCATGCATATGCGCCCAGTTATTAGTAATATTTCTCATTGTCGTTAATTATACACACTTTTCACCAAATTTAAGCAAAACAAAACAAAACTACTTGCTCCATCAGGGTCAATTGTCACACGAAAAAATATACTCCCTTCGTTTCACTATAAGTTGTTCGTTACTTTTTTACACAAATATTAAGAAGAGTATAAAATATTGATATAGTATATGTGATATGATAGAAAAAAGTGAAAATATGATGTTAATAGTGTAAAAAATATTAAAAATAATAATAAAGAAGTGAATAGTAAGTTCCAGAAAAGATATTAAAGCAAATGAGCAACATATAATGGAACGAACGAAAATGACAAAATGAACAACTTATATTAGGACGGTAGGAATACTCTTTTCGTAGTATAAAAATAGAGTTACAGATATTTTAAAGTTATTCTAAGATCAGCACATGATAACCCAACTTTTTGAGGTGATATTTTATATTTCAATTTGTGTATGTTTAATGGAATTACATATTCCCATAATAGAAAACGTGATTAAGCGTAAAAACTTGTAAAATATATATATATTTTTTTAAATTTAGAATGGATAAAATTTCAAATTATTTTGAAGCACTATCAGTATCATCAAACTCAACATAAAACTGGTCGATGATTTCATTTTATGGACAACAGAAAAGGCTAGATTAATGATAGATTAAAAAAGAAATCTAGAAAACTGTGTTGGATTTTTACGGTAATATCTAAAACCAGGACAGAATATCTATGATTATATGAGTGCACTGGAAAAACGATAGACAGAACAGTAAACCGAGTCAAGGTTAGACCTTTGCCCGCAAGACGAAATACGTCCTGGCTAGTGCTCACAGGATGATACGTATTCGTCCCCAAAGGTAAAACGGTTTACGTCTCTGTGATAGCAGCACCGCTAAACACAGAGGAAAGGCGAACTCACGAAGAGTACGAACTGAACACTCTATATGCTGGAAAACAGAGGAGAGAGAGAGGACTCGAGAATTTAATTTTCGTAAAAAATTCATGTATGCAGGACCTCCTATTTATAGATGCGAAAAAAGATCTCAGTTGGGATTAATTTGCAGATACGTGGAGATATTTCCACGATCTTAGTGGGCAGTTCTGGCTGCACATCATACGGAACCAATTCAAATAATTCTGGACTGCTCTGGAACCTTCCAGAAGACAATCCGACGGCCCGTATGATTTTAGAGGACGATCCGACGGTCTATATCATAGATCGCTTGGATCAATGACGTGGCAATGACACAATATTAAGGATCATCCAACGATTCAGATTAACTTCGTTCGGATTGAGCTTCTTCGGATCGCTGACGTAGACGATCCGCAGAGGTATTCCGGGTCACCTGGGTCGACCCATTTCACATCTTTGGGTCTCTAAAAAGATATAAAGAGAGGCCCAAAGACCAATTGCCAAGATCCAAGTCCAAGTCCACGGACTCGGCTCGGCGCGGCCGGCCGTCCGGACGGATGGCGGCGGCGGCGCGCGCGCACGCGCGTGGCTAATGGGAGAGACTCCCTTAGCCTATTTTGAATACCATCATGAAACTCCTATATATATACTATGAAATCCTTCATAGTTTTTCCAATGTGGGATAGTTAAGAGATTCCATCTTTTAACTTATCCCACATGGACCCACATCAACTTGTATTAATATCCATACTTTAGGAATTAATTTCTCACTCACCGTAATTCGGTTTTGAGAACGAAAAATACCGTGACGATCTACTCCGCGAGTAGAGCGCATCGACTATACATAGTCATATGGAAATTACCGTTTTGCCCTCCAATAAATTGGTCCAATTAGAGCATTACAACTCAATTTTCAAAACCAATTACAACAAACTGTTCTTTGTGTGACCAAGTCTCAGTTTTATAAATTTGACCATATGTAGAAGATGACTTTAAGAGAAACATATACACCTATCATACACCATTATCCCATAATATCAGTCATAAATTTATTTTTTTAGAAATAGCAGCAATTATATTAGTATTATATAGTGTGCAAAGTAACCTTAATTGTCTATTGTGCAAACTCCACTCACAATTTAGAAATTCGTTTAGAAGCTAAAGTTACTAAACGAGAGAACAACTTTAAACATAAAAGTTTTGAAGACTTTTTCAGTTGTGTACTTGTATATTGCAAATAATTTCTTAATTGAAAAAAAAAAGTGATAATTTATTTCAAAATAAAAACAAATAAATGTGTGTATACTTTTCAGGTGTGTTTGCAAAAGTAATAAAAAAGCGTTAGTGCCGACAAAAGCTTAATTTATGCTCGTATCAAACTTTTCATGATTACTCAATTCTTCCACTGGAGACTGACTGATAGCAATTAAAGTGAAATTAATTTATACTACTATTTGGAAGGCAAGTATCACCAATATTTCGGATTTTGGATCCATACGCAAGGTATAATCACAACATCATCACACACACAATTGTTCCACATTATAAATAAATATAAAAAAGATTATATTCTTCTTTTGGATGAAAAACTAAATTGGATGGGAGAAGTATAGTGAATAGTAATTTGTATTATTGTTTTGAGATCGGAGGAATAAAGATGGATGTAATTTTATAACAAATTAATATTTTAAAATAATTATGATATATATATTTTTTTATTATTATTAATTAGTAAAATAATGATTAAATTTTAATAAAAGTAAAAGAGTGTGTATGTAAATATAAGAAAAGTAGGAAATAGATAGAGCAAATGTATAAAAATTAACGATATGATTGTTTTAAACAGGAAGAATTCAATGGTCGAAATTTTAAGGTAAATTTTAATTTTGAAATGTTTCAAATTAAAATTTACATTTTAATTATGTTTTGAGTTTTTTTATAAAAAATTAAATAAAAATAAAAATAAATGGATCGGGTTTTGAATTAATTGAGACGAAAATAATAAAATTGGATCTTAAATTGAGAAAAAATCAAGATGTAGATTTTAATTTCAGACACTTCAAAATTAAAATCTTAAATTGAGATTTACCTTAAAATTTGGGTACTAATATGAAATTCTTCTTTTTAAATATGTAGACTGTGTTTGGATGGAGAATTTGAATTTTATTTTATTAGTATAAAACAATTCGTTGTACTGCAATAGACTCATCTTTAATGATCATCTTTTTTTTCATTTAATTGTATTTTGAGCTGGAAACGTGAACTAGATTTTAATTTTTTTAAAATTTAAATTTAAATCTTTATTTTGATATATATTTTTTAAAATAGATCTTGATTTAAAATAGAGAAAAAACAAACTAAAACCAACCTGAGCATCAAACATGTTGGTATACTTAATCTTAGTGGCGGAATCAACCCGACCCGGATTAGACTGGAACAAGCAGAAGGCCAGAGTGTCCGGTCTCGGGTCGCTCCGGTATGCAAAATACGGGTACGGGTTAATCGCAAACGGTGAGCCAGTTGCTTCGTTAAAACTCAGCAACCCTTTCAGCAAATCTCCGATGCTCGGATCGAAGCTCCCGGCAGACGGCGGCTCCGACTGCCGCAGCACCGCCATCGAGTGGACGGTGGAGACCTTGATTTTGCCGCCTAGGCCGGCGGAATCGAGGGCGTTTTGGAGATTTTGCATCGCGGGAAGAAGCTGCTTCATCAGACTCCGGTCGTTGTACGACATCACCTCATTGCCGACGTTGATGACTATGATTTTGGTGGCGGGGTAGAAAGGAATGACATTCGCCTCGATCCACTTCTTAGCGAAGGTCGGGTCGGATGCCATACCCGGAATGTCCGAGTTGGGTGCTCCGATCATGATTCCGATGTCGGTGCCGGCGAAGGCCTTGATGGCTGCAGGATCCGACCCGTATAAACGGACCTTCTCGATTGCGGTGGACTTGAGGAGCTTCGCCGTCGCTTCCGGCGGCGGGAGGTTGTCGGCGACTTGGCCGTAATTTATTCCGATGAACGGCTCTGATTCTAACCAAAAAATAAAAAAGCAATAGGTTAAATATAAATGATAATGTAAAACGAGGGAAATTATGGAAACTCACTTGACATTGGAGTGAAATTGAAGATGAAAACGAAGCAAAGCCATGAGTAGTGCATTAAACTTAGCATGTTTAAAGTGTGGTCTGTGTTTTAATTTTGTTGGCTTGGGAGGAAGTTGGTAGTGAGAGAAGTAGAGGTGAGTGTGGTGTAGAGAGAGAAACTCCAACATAAGAGTGTAATTATTTAAGCATCATTAATTATGGGGAATAAGCAGGGAGAAGATTTTTTAAGAACAATGGTGAAAATCTGGAACGTGGACAGGGCTGTAGCATCGTTGTCCTTTGCTAAATGGGAAGGGCAGAAAAGGGATTCTGGCATCAGTACGTGGCGTTTTAGATTCGTTGAGGTGAATTCACTTATACAGTAGCCTTTTAGTAACTTACTATCGATCAGTGTTTTCATAATCGGACCGGTGATCAAACCGGACAAGACACCGGTTTACGGTTCAACCGGTCCAACCGGTTGGATCGGCGGTTCAACCGTTAAAATATTTTATATCTATTTTTTAATATTTTTTATGTTAAATAAAATAAATATCCACTTATAAAATTAAATTAATACAATAGAATCATTTTTCTTTTTTTTAAAGATAATTTGATAATTATATTTACTTAATTCCCTTCCACAATTTATTCAACACTTGCAGCCACATATAAAAAAATTTGAAAGTTGGGCCAAAATTTCATTAATGGCCCATTAAACCTATATCTAAACCTAAAATTTCAGAAACCCACTTATCCACATTGTACCGTCTATTATACTGTTGTAGTCTTCTTCTCTTCCTCCACGGATTTTCAGCGGCCAGGCATCGCCGCCTCCTCCATCTCAACCGCCGCCGCCTCCTCCCACGCCTGTGCGCTACATCAGACAGCCTCGCCTCCGCGCTGCCACACGCGACTCACCCCCTGCCGTCCACGGCCACGCCGCCTCCTCCACCTCAACCACCGCCTCCTCCCACGCCTGTGCGCTACATCAGACAGCCTCGCCTCCGCGCTTCCACACGCGACGCACCCCCTGCCGTCCACGGCCACGCCGCCTCCTCCCACGCCTCGCCCGCCTAGGGGCGCCGAGGCGGTTTGCCGGAAAAATCCGTCTCTTCTCTGGTTAACCGGTTCAACCGTTTCGGGCGGTTTTTCCGGTCGAACCGGTTTTTGACCGGTTCAATCCGGTTCAACCCCCAAAACGGTTTTTAAGCATGTTCCGGACCGGTGTCGAGGTCGGTTCCCGGTTCAACCGGTTGAACCGGCCGGTTCGGTCCGGTTTTAAAATCATTGCTATCAATATTTTTAACCTTTCGTTAAATTATTTTGTTATTTTGTTTTGTTTGTGTTATTTTATTTTTATCAGAAAAAAAGTATTTATTAAAAGGTTAATGGACATGAGAAGTACCCACAATTTTACAATGTCAGGTAAAGATAAACTCTCATCTCAGAAAATTCAAAATAAACTAGAACATCAGCTAATTCCTAGGAGCCTCCGTACAATATATTTAAAGGACTCAAGCACCACTCATTAAAAGAAATACTATTTCTCCAAGTACCTTTTTCGTTCAACCAACTCCAAAGCCTTAATTTTTTCTCTTGCACGAGTTCCTTGACCTCCGCCTTCACACTCCGGAATATGTTTGCATTTCTCGCTTTCCATAGTGTCCATATAATGCTTTCTCACAGACTAACCAAAACCATTCTTGCCTCCTTACCTTTAATAAGTCTACTAAAATGGAGTAGACTTATTCCGGCTTAGATGACAGAACATCATTCAACCCAAGCCATTTCAAGCATTCCATCCAAGTTTTATAGGAAATATCACATTCGAATAGTATATGTCTAACTGTTTTAGGACTCTCACCACAAAAAGAGCAATTCGTCATAGCTTGATTTGAGATTACCTTTCGACGCCATAGGTTCATCATGGTTGGAAGTCTTTCCCAAAGTACTCTCCATGCGTGAATACTTACTTTTGTTGGTATCCATTTGCTCCAAATTAACTTGAACACCTCTCTCTCTTCTCCAAAGCCTTCATCCCCCTCTTTCATGAGTTGTTCGTAAGCTGACTTGGTTGAGTATAGGCCATTTGTTGCTGCTGTCCATCTCCATTTATCCTCCTTTTCCTGCTGTAATTGATTGATACATGTGAAAGTGTGATTTGTTAAATTAATTATTATAAGTCTTTCTTCTATTAAAAATAATATAAAATGTGTATTAAAAAATTAATAATTTTTTTCTTTATTGTTTTTAGATAATACTCTTTACATTATAATCTCCTTATATATAATATTTTTTGTTAAATGTATATATTTTCCTTTGATCAGTACTCTCGTATTATTTTTTGAAATGCCTTTGGATAGTGCGACGTACAGTTGACCATGGGAGAATACATGTTTTGGGAGGTAAACTCCGACTTTTTGAATTGTTTGCCATTGTGCCTTGTTTATTGTCATTGCAAAGCAAATATGGACTGGGAACTGTTTTCGGATGAACTTGAAAGGGTTGTCCCTCATCATTAGTTGGGCTCATTGGTATGCATGAAATGAATACGTGATTTCCGATATATTCCCCAATCGCAATTTCTGCATGTATTAAATGTTTGGTGAATCCTCGACAAATTAGACGGCTTCCATTGCAAAGTCCATTTGCTGGGTCCAAATTCCTTAGCAGCATAAGTGGGCAGTTTTTTTTAGTAGTAGCGATGCGGAGGTATTCCATTCGGCAATAAAGTGTTACGAAACTCTTCTTGGTAGTAGTTTCCAATATCGTCTACAGTTGTGTCATAACTGAGAAACTCTTTTGTTTGTCCTGGAAATTTCTAGATCATTATTTCATTTATTTTATCGACGTACTTATTCTTGGTCGTTAGAATTGCTCTTTGAGTTATGTCCTCAGGTGTGGTTGTACTCATCTTTAGTTCTGTGTATATGGACTGAATCAGACTGTTTTCTTGTTTGCTTTCGTCTTCAGGTGCAATTATCATTTCATCTGGTATCTTTATGAAATCTTCTCATGTTGTCGGTTCCGTCCTGTTTCCTATCCTGAATAAGTATTCAGCGAATTTTGGATCTTCTATAGCTCTCATGTTTATTTTCACTTCAAATTTTATCATTTCGTTCCATAGGTATGAGCGCGCTGGGCTTTCGTTAAATGTTTATTGCCTTGTTGCTTTAGGAACTACTGGAAGTACTTATCTGAGGTCGCCTCCAAATACCATTACCTTTCCCCCAAACGGTCTGGAATCATTCATTATGTCTCGAGTTGTTCTATCGACAGTCTTGATTGTTATTCTTTTTGCCATTGGTGCTTCGTCCCATATGATTACAGCTGCTCTTCTTATAAGTTCGGCTCGGCTACTCTGTTTAGATATGTGGCAAATGGTTGTTTCTTCTGTTTGTAGTGGGATGCAAAATCTTGAATGTGTTGTTCTTCCTCCTGGCAGTATAGAAGCTGCTACTCCTGAAGTTGCAGTTGCAAGTGCAATCCTTCCATTATTTCTAATTGTGGCCATTAATGCTCTGTATAGGTACGTTTTTCCTGTTCCTCTAGGTCCATCAATAAAGAAAATCTCGCTTTTGTTGTTGTCTATTGTGTGTAGTATGCTTTTGTAGGCGTGCTTTTGGTCATCGTTCAGATTTTGAGATGCTTCAATGTCTTTCTCTAGTGTCACGATTCCTAGTTCATTTGTGTATTCTTTTGACATTTCATGAGTCATTTCATTTTCGACTGGTCTAATCTTCGGTAAGTCATATGTTGTTATTCTTTTTCCCACTGATTCAAGGTATTTTTCAATATCGCGCAGGGTGAACTTTTGTTTTTCTTCAAAGTTTGAGCTATGTTCTGTTTCAAAATCCTCAGACATTGTGTCGAAGTATATAATCATCCCGTAGTTTTGTAACATCTGTCGGCTCACAGTGCGTTAGTATCGTTGCAAATAATCCTCTTGGTTCTCTTAGCATTTTAAAGATTGTAGCTTCGTCCAAGCATTCAATTATGCTTTGGTCTGACTCTAGAAGTCCTCTCTTTTGTGCAGCTTCGTTAATAGTCCAGTATTGTACTCCATCAACTGTCATTATATCTTTCCCCTTCTGCTGGGTTTGCACTTGCTATCCTCGCAATGACACTACCCCTTTGTCTTTTCGTCCACTTGCGGGCTTGTTTGTTCCTTACATTTTGTTGTGGAAATTCTCGATATAGAAGTGTCTCAACTTCCATATTCTCTCTACATACTTTGAAAAATTCAGTTAGCATTGTCTTTGATGTCCCTTCATCTTGAATGACTATGCGTAAGTCTTGGTTCTCCCAGTATGTTATTAATTGTTGGTTTGGCAGGTGTAGTTGTAGGGTGATCACTGGAGGAGATATCTCGTTCAGTGGAAATTCGTACATTCTCCATAAAGCTTCTTGCGCGGATACCTATCTGGTATCTTGGAACTCCTTAATCTCGTATGTAGATTTATTTTCATCATCTTGACTTATGTTGACTGCTGCTCTGTCATGACCTTTGTATATGTACTTGTATAAATATTTAACTGCTTTCATGCCTAAGCATATTTCTACGTTGATATGACAATTATATCTTTTCAACAGGTATGGATTGTATGGAACGACCCATCTATTGTCCAAGACTGTATTTCTTTTTTGTACCTGCATTTTTAAAGTTTGGTTATTAGATATATGTAATAACTATATATATATATATTGTTTAGAATATATGTGTGGTTTACCTTTGTTCCATCATTTCTTCTTCGGTAAATTGGATAGGTGTCCTTTCCTTGTATTGTTTTCTCGGAATACTATCGTGGATAACGGAAGCAGCATTTATTTTTTACCATGCAAGGGCATTTTAGATTAAGATCTCTGTACGGTCCGTGGATCGTGTGTTTTACGACTGCTTCATGTAGTATATGATCATCTTTTTTATCTGGTACTTCTGCTTTGACGTAGGTATCATACTGGTTTGCATTCGTTATTTTATATGCACTCTATAGGATTATTAACATGTGAGCATGTGGAAGTTTTCTCTTTTGGAATTCAATGACATATACGAATGCTGCAACTTTTCCAAATATTTCTTTCTTCGCTATTTGATCTTTTAAGTCCATGACTTTTCCTCTGAAAACGTGAGTTGAGAGATCTGGTCTATCTTGTGGTGTTTGTTCTGGAAGAAGTGTGTCTTTAATTTCTTTCCACTCTGAGTTACATGTCATTGTTAGAAAAATATCTGGTTTTCTGAAATGTCGTACTAATGCCATAACATCTAAATATCAGCGGTGCATGTCTCTCGGTCCCCCTATAAATGTAGGAGGCAAGATCTTTCTTAGTCCCACTTTGTCTCCTTGCGTCTCTCCTGCATTGACTGTGTCTATAATTCCTTGGTATAGTTCCACACGAATCTGAGTTTGTTTATTCTTGAAGAAGTCAAGTCTGGTTGTTTCTAGCATTATGTACATATCCACAAGAAATTGTTGCAGAAGTCTCCCCGCTCGAAGTAGAACTGATGAGCTTTCCGGGCTAATTTGGAGTTTGTAGCAATAGTATTCTTGACATGATATTTTTGGGTCTTGTGTTCTTTGGATTCCTGTAAAAACAATAATTTATAGTGTTTAATGTGTTAATATCTTATATTTTTAAATTATTTTTTATTGCTTTATAAAAATATAGTTTAAATTTGTGTTACCTTGTTGCTCATTATGAATGATTTCTTCGACACTTTCTACATGCTTCGTTGTTTGTGAGTCCAATAATGGTTCCTCCAACCGATTTGATGTAGTTCCTCTTGTATTGTGTCTTTTAATACCTTGATACCAGCCAGCTTCTTCCTTTGGAAACAACAAAGGATACCGTAGTGGATCATAACAGCCAAAGTAATGTTGTATCCTATGTCTATTTCCTGACTGTACATGAACCACAATCTCTCTTTCAAATGGTATATCTTTGTTATTCCCTTCGATCCACAAGGCTGTGACTTGATCTTTTGTAGGTGCATTGTATACACGCTGGTCAACTTTTACAGTGTATTTTTAAGTTTTGAAGGGATGGTTGGTTGTTTAAGCTCCGGAAAAATGTAGCATATGGATTTCCTTGCATTATTTGCATAAGTTTCTCTATAATTGGTTTTTTACATCGGCCCCATTGATTAGGGTCATAATTGCATCTTTTTGCATCCATTTCTATATGGTTTTGATGTGCTTATATTCATATTTGACCCTAAAATTCTATACTTTGTGCATTTAACCCTTTTTGGATAGAAAGTTGTGTTTTGTAGTGAAAATGAGCAAAACCGGCGAAAGACACTTCTACTGTTCGTTTGTCTCATTAGCTTAGTCTCGTTATTAGCTACGTTTCTACGGTTCGTTTTATGATTTTGAGCTTCGGATCAAGACTTAGCATTTTCAAGGTTTGATGATTGTATTTCAATTCTCCAACAATTGATAAGTTTTCTTGTATTTCCATTCATATTAGTGTTAATCATGTTTGCTATTAGTTTAATTGTTGATTTGTTCCATCAATTAGCCATGGGCTAATTTCCTTATGCATGGTTGTATGAATACTGATTAGCGTTTAAGTATGCATGTATTTTACCTATTTTGTGTATTATTTTGTGTACTATAATGTATTGTTTAGCGTATTTATATATAATTTCACACTTTCTAATTAGTTATAAGTATTTATGTTTTCTATTTAAATAAGAAGCATATGTATAATTCAACCTAACCATTATGTCTATTGTATATTGTTGAGGTCTTAAGTGGAGTTATATTTATCCAAATTTTATGATATTGAACACCTAAGACAATGTACTAAATACTTAAGACACTTTAGTGATCCAATTTTACATGTTTGGATTGTATTTGTACTCATAAGTGAAGACTCCAATTCTGTCCAATGTTTGGACTCAAAACACATTTTAGTATTTGAACAGTATCTGGAGCCTCACTAAACCAATTGAACCAATTCCAGTTGTATTTGATCACTAATTCGTTGCTCTACAACTTGTCTTCAGGGCTCAAGTGTCAAAAGTTCCGGCTTCAATGGTCAAAATGACAATCAATGCAGGGCTTCAAAATTCCGCCATCTCAGTACACATGTTGGGAAATAATTCACCATAATTCACAAAAAAGTCCAATTTACACAAGACCAAATCCATTGGTTAGCCAAGAAATTCATCAAGACACAGTAGAAATATTAAAGGCGTTGATTTTGTGCAAGATGAGATATCTGTTTTTCAATAGACCACCATAAATTCGCGGAGAAAAACAATCCAGTTTTACCAACTCCACTATTATGGTCATAACTCACAATCTAGAGATCCAATTTTGGAGATCTTAGATTCCTTGGAAAGCTAATCCAACGGCCTACAACTTTTATTCAGAAGTCAAGATGAAATTCAGACGGAAAGGGCAATTCAATTACTGATGTTTACAGGCCACGTGAATTGGTTCCTAAAGTCTCCATGATTCACTATTTGGAGGCCTATATAAAGAGCCCTTTAGCAACCCTTGAAGGCATCCCATTTTCCTTGTAATCCTTCTATCTTAGTCTAGTATCTCTCTTAGAAATATGAGTTCTTATTGTATTAGTATGAGTAGCTAAATATTTTACTAGAGTTAGGGATGAAGCTTTAGTAAAGTATTAGTAATGTTCTTGGTTATTCAATAAAGATTTTCAAAGTTTTAATCCTTTAGTCATTTGAAGAGTTTTTAAGAGAGGTTTTGATGTGTCATTACTTTGATTTGTTGTAGACTTATTGGCACAACAAATGCTTAGTTTTACATATCAACTATTGATTTTATAAACTTGTTCCAATTTCTAAAGGTACTTTTCAAAAGTATTATATGTGCTCAAAGTTATATCTTCCGATTGAAATCACTTGATTGTTAGATTTCGATTGAGTTATCAAAGATAACCAAGATCATAACTATAGTATTTTTATCTAAAGTGGAATCCCGAAGCTCTAGTATTTTGTTACTTTATTTAAACCTCTCAACTAGATAATATCTTTTTCTTCCAAATCTCCCTGTGGTTCGACACTCGGTCTCCCGAGAAATTTTATTACTTGAAATCAACCTACACTTGGGTACGTAACTCTCAAGGAGCTATCAAATACTATGGTGAATTTAGTCTCTTGTTAATCCTATGCATGAATTAGTGATCTTGATGTGTTAGTTCTCTAATTAATGATTTGTATGGATGTTTAATTGGAATGTATGGCTTATATGGTTAGCAATGAAATGAGAATTGAGCTATAAGAACTTTATGCATACCAAGTGTTTGATATTTGGCTTGTATGACCAATGAGAATTTCATATTAGCCTAGACCTCTTAATTGGAGAGTTAGGAGTTGTAGAGAGATCTAGACACCTAATAGAGCCCTTAGCTTGTGTTGTAGAGAGATCTAGACACTAGTTGGCTTGATTAAGACACCAAGAGATCTTTTGCATGCTAGGATGGATAAGACACTAGAGGAACCATAGTAGGATTACTTCCATGCACACACACCACTCAATTGCTCATCTCTAAGAGGTGATAGTTAGGATTTACTATTTCTTGCTTGATTTAGTAGATAGAAAACATGACCTTTTATTTGTTTTCCTAGCTATCCACCTTTGTGAACATTCAATACTTGCTTGATATCTCATCGTTTCCCTGTGTTCGATATTTAACTTGGTTAACTTACCACGAAAACAACGACCACGTACACTTGCGTGTAGACACCATTTTGGGCAAACAAGTTTTTGGCGCCGTTGCCGGGGAAACAGTCTCTTTGTCAAGTTAGTTGATGTTTGTTTACATTTATTTTCTTTATTTTGTTTCCTTGTTTGATTGTTACTATTCTTGGTGAGTGTTGATACTTGATTGTTTTTGTAGGAATGCGCTCGATTGAGATGGGCGAATACAACCATTGCTCGTATTCCCCACAAGACACATATCCTCCTAATTCATACACCTATCAACCTTACCCATATCAACCACCACCTCCACAAGAAGAATCTTATCCTTATTCTCCAAATTGATACACCTATCAAAATTTCTACTCCTATGAAGATCCATATTCCTACACTCCTTACCATGATATATGCTCCTACACTCCATCTCCTCCTATGCCCTTTCATCTAGAAGACACTTCTTCAAGCTATGAGGAAGACATTTTAGCTCAAATTCTCAAGCAATTCGAAGAAATGAGAAGTGAAAATGTAAAGCACTTTGAGAGGACAAACAAGAAGTTTGATGAAATGTTCATGTCTCAAAGTCATCAAATCAAGAGTTTGGAGTTCCAATTAGAGAAATTGAGCATTCAAGCCAATGAGATGTGTGAGGAGGAAGATGGGGGTAATGATAAAGAAAAAGGGAAAGTGGAAAGTACACCTGGAAGATGAAGATGATGATCATCATAAGGAGAAGAAAGCTCTTTCTATTCTAGATTGTATTGGAGTTCAATTGTCTATTGAACCTTCTCATGCTTACATTGACTATGAGATTCCTATTATTAATGATGATATTGCTTATAAATTTTCTCATGCTACATTGATTAGGAATCAAGAAGAAAAGAAGGATGGACTAGAAGAAGAAGAAAGAGAAGAGTGTGAAAAGGAAGAGGATAAAGAAGAAATTGATGAAAGTGAAGAGGATGATGAAGATGAGGATGAGCATGATGAGTACAAGGATCTTTATGATCAATGTGATTTTGATATTGATGGTAGCAAAGGAGAAATCTTAAGTGAGATCAAAGAAAATAAAGATGATTATGAAGAGATCAAATTTACTCATGCTCAAGATACCTCTGATCTCAAGAGTTTTACTAATCCTTTTTACAATTTTATTGATTATGATATTATTCTTTGTTATGATAATATAGTGTATCCTACTTATTGTGTATGCCTTGATAGGAATCTTGAAGAAGAGAAGGGAGAGGTGAAAGAAAAAGAAGAAGAGGATAAGGAAGGGGAAGAGAATGAACAAGAAGAGGAAGATGAATGTCCACTATGGGACATGTGCATAAATGGAGAAGAACAACAAAATGAAGTGGAGGAGGAGCCTACAAATGAAATAAGCATTTCTCTACCCCTAGACTCTTCTACTTGTGCCTTAATTGATAATGTTGTGTATTGAGAATTTGTCTTACCTCTTGAGTTGGTTGATCATAAGATTGAATTGAGAATCCTTTTGAATATGTTTGATAGTGAGAAATGGGGGTGGATTAGGTTGAGAAGAGATGAGGAGAAAATTGCTTGTGCTTACATGTTCAAATTGAAAAGGAAAGTAGGGGTGTGGGGTAGAAATCCTACTTGTTTCCTTGATATTGAAACTATGAGATTGTTGTATAATGGGGAGGATTATACATATCCTTGGCCATTTAGCTAACATTTGTGTCGTCCGGCTAGGGGACGTTAAATCCAAGCGCTAGATGGGAGGCAACCCATCCTAAAAAGTTTCTTGCTTATTAGGATTGCTTTGTAGTTTAGATAGTGTATTGTTTTGATTTGTTTCATATGAGGTAGTGGGTTTTCTTACCTTGGTTGGTGCATGTGATTTATCATAGTTTGGGGGTGTTGCCTCTTGTTATATATGGTGATTTATTAGTTTAGTTGAGCTTATGTATGCTTTATTGGTCATTGATTCATTGTAAATCCTATTTTCATCACTTTTTGCCAAACTTTTAGGATCCTTGATTCAAAAATGTTTGGGGGGTGTGTTTGTTCTTAAAATTGTAGATTGGCAATGAAATTTGTGAGTTTGAGAAGGATGCGTTGAGGAAAATTCCTCCTGCTTGGCCAAGAAGAAAGTGTTGGGACAATCAGAGTATTTTGATTAGATCCCAAAACCCCTGATGATTTGCTTAAGTACAGTTAGTCAGGATGTCTAGTTCAGGATAGTCAGGTTAGGAATTCAGTTCAGGGAGAACGTGTTGAAGACTGATGAATATTGGAGTCAACCCAATTATCTGAAGTCTGAAGTGCAACTTACCCTGAAGAAGATCAGCAGATTCAGTCTGCACTGATTGCAGTTCCTGAAATGGTAGCCGGGTTGGAGTTAACTCCGACAGTTTCTGTAGAAGAGGGGAAGGAAGTGGAGAAGGAGATGGATGCAGAGGTTCAGGGGAAACCTATGGAGAAAGATACTGGTGCTCAGGGGGAACCCGACAAGGGGGAACCTATGGAAGTAGAAAACACTCATGCGGAGTCTGAGCATCACCCTGAACCGTCTACTGCTGAAGAGACACCACTCATGATTGAAATGCCATGGAGGTTCCCAGCTCCAGTTGAGGGCAGTTTGACTCAGTTCGAAATGCTGACTCGGAATCAGGCTCAGAAGGTTGTCTCTTAGCATCTCTCAGATCTAACCGAAGCTCAGCAAGAGGAGGCAGTTCAGCTCCGCACTTATGCTTTGACCAGGAGAGCAACCTATCCGGAAGTTGCCACTGTTGTGGAGAAAAAGGGATGGGAAAAGCTAGCTGAAGAAGAGGCTGCCTTGTTCGATGCTTTTTAGGTTAGATCTATTACTCCGCTTCTGAGGATAGATGACTTTATCAAAACTGTCAGAAAAATCTTCCCAAAGGTTGTTGATGCTGAGCCGGAGAAGGCTAAAGGTGTTGGGATGGAACTGGTGATAGTTCCGGAAGCAAAGGAGAAGGAAGTGATTGTGATTGCTAAGGGTGGTCAGCAAGGTGGCACTGAAGGGGTCAGTGTACCGGCCGATGAAGCACTCCCCGGACCCGGGACTGCTGAGGCTTCAGGAGAGGGTCCATCAGGTCAGATCCGTGCTACTACTGGTTGAAAAAACTCTTCACGAGCACTCGCCAATCTCCACAGGCGGGTAATCGTTGTTGAGGGAAAGACGAAGATGTTCAATGATTATGCTGACCTCATCAGCAAGAAAATGACATTGCTGAATTCCGACCATGTTCACATGGATGTAGAGTGGGCTGAGGCATTGGGCAGTCTCGGAGTTTTTGTAGGGACTGAGGTCACAGCTATTGCAGCGCATACATCAGAAGAACTTGAAGCCTGCAAAAAGATGACAGTCGATACCTTATCTGAGCAGGATACAAAGTTCAGTACTTTGCTGGGTCAAAAGGTGGAAGAAAAATTTGCTCAGGTGAAGGACGAGATCAAGGCGGAGCTATTAGCTTAACTGACCGCCAAGACTCAATCGACTGTCGCTGAGACCTGTGCCTCAATGAAGACTTACATCACCAAAGTCGTTTCTGCTGAGGCCAAGGACCAACTGAAGATCTACGGTACTGAGGTAAACTTTCTCACAGGCCGTATGCAAGACTATGAAGAAACTCAGAACGACATGTCTCAAGGATTCGAACTTCTTGCCAAAGCCCTTGAGGAGGTCATCAAGAAAGAGAATGATGATGATGCCAAAAAGGGGGAAGGTATAGCAAGGAAGAAGAAACTGATTCAGATTGTTCTGCAGAAGAAATCAGGTCTTGGTCCCAGTAGAGAGGAGAAGAAATGGACGAGGTCCGTATCAGCGACTGAGGCGAGTCAGAGTCAGCCTGCTCAGAAGAAGCTAAAGCAGACTGAGGATCCTTTAGCAACCCTTTGGGAAGAATCGGAGGAAGCTCAGTTCCCGGGTTCGACTCAGAAGAGGGTTCCTGAGATGACCGAGAAGGAGAGGATGGTGAAGTTAGAAATTATCACGCGCCTCGGTCAGATTCAGAGGCTGAAGGAGTCCAATGAGTACTTATCCGCTCAGCTGGAGAAGTATAAGTCTGCTCAAGCTCCCAAGAAGAAGACTCAGCGGAAGCTGAAGGCTGCTTAGGGTCAGGGACCCCCAAGGTCCATGCTAGTTGAGGAGATCATTTCGGTGGAAATGATTGAACATTGGATTCCAGTCCGGAATAGGTGGAGTTACCTTTTTGACGTAGTGGAAATCTGGGGTGATCTGAATGAAGAAAAGACTGACACCTTCCACTACTGGATGGCGGAGGAGTATCCGAATCTCTGGATCAATATTATTCGATATGCTGACGCACGAGGCGTAGAGATCACTCCTCCTGAATTGGTCAGGTACTCTCCTCCCCTCATCGGAAACACTAACCAGTTGGATAGGGCAGCCATTCAGGCCGAAGTTGTCAGAGTTGCCCAAGTTTCAAAAGTCGCAACTGATCCAATCAAGCTGGATCTTTATCTGAGAAGGGTGCTCGATATGTATGGCATTCCGGCCAGTCGCTGGAAAGGTGATGAAGAGTAGCTGATCAGGAGTTAGTTGTCAGGGAAACCTTTGTAATAGCTTCAGGATAGTTTGTAATTCTCTATATCAATGAAGTTATTTTGTTTTCCTGAGTACAACTTCTTGTTGACTCCTGAATTTATTTTTTCAGCACTCTTATCAAGAACTGTACTAACCCATTCCTTGTTTCCATCTTATAGACTAAGTGCCTGGTTGTCAGGAGGTACTGAGTTGTTTCACTGACTAAGTCAGTTGATTGTATAGATGGTTAGGAATTTGCTTAAGGGTTTTGGCATCATCAAAAAGGGGGAAATTGTTGGGACAATCTGAGTATTTTGATTAGATCCCAAAACCCCTGATGATTTGCCTAAGTACAGTTAGTAAGGATGTCTAGTTCAGGACAGTCAGGTTAGGAATTCAGTTCAGGGGGAACGTGTTGAAGACTGAAGAATATTGGAGTCGACCCAATTATCTGAAGTCTGAAGTGCAACTTACCCTGAAGAAGATCAGAGTCAGTCTCGCTGAAGATTGCCTGAACTGAAGCTGAAGACCGAAGCTTGAAGATCCATCCTGAAGACAATCCGGAGAACCATTGACTGATGCTTCTACTGAGTACACTAAGCATGCTCAGGATAGGACTTAGTCAGTGAAGAGTAAGTGTAACCTATCAGGCTGAGCTTAATGCTCGTAAGACCTGACTTAGGTCTTGAGTCAGTTTATCTGACTTATGTAAGTCCAAGGCAAAAAGGTTACACATACTGGGCTAAATAACCTATCAGGCCGAGCTGAATGCTCGTAAGACCTGACTTAGGCCTTGGGTCGGTTTACCTGATCCATGTAAGTCCAAAGCAAAAAGGGTATTTATGCTATGGGACCGTTGACATTTATGTTAACACCTGAGAGACAAAGAGAATGTCAGTAGACTCCATTAAAGACAAACATTCAACATGAGTTATTGACAAGAAACTCGGAGCATTGAATGTACGAGGAAGGACAAGTGTCAAATGGTCAACTAGCTGTTTGTACGGAGAACCAATCGTCTTTCGACACGCATGTATGGAGTCTGCGCAACAGTTAATACGACACTTAATGCCTCTCAGAGTTGCAGGCAGCGGGACAACATTTTCTGATTAAGCATGGGAAAAAGGTCAACAAGTACATTTAGCCTGCTACCACCCTAAATAGGAAATATTTGAAAAGATCTCCTCCAACGGATCAATTTCAAATCTTACCTATAAATACAGAGAGCCTTGCACCCATTCAAGGCTAACGGGAAATTTCCAAGCGAAAGCTCTCAAGAATCCAGCACTCAAAGCATACTTTGAACAACACTCTGAATCTAAATTTCCCTAGTGTTGTAGTAGGAGTCACTCTGTATTTGCTTAGTACTGATAGCTCTAATCTTTAGCATTGCTTTGTATTGCTAGGGCTATCCTTAGTTGGAAACCAAGAATACCAAACCACTCAGGGTGTGAGATTGGTTGGTTAGAAGGACTGTGACTTGTAAAACGCCCAGGGGTCAGTTCCTAAGAGAGAAAGTTGGCTATTCGTGTCCCTTGGCACGTAAACACCAAGTACCTATCCTCAAGGTTTTTAGGGTAGCTTCCTGTTAAATCAGGTCATGGACGTAGGAGTTGGTTATGTCCGAACCACATTAAAAAGACCTTTGTGTGCTGATTTACATTCTTGTTCAGGATCATAATTGTCATCATATTAAACTGAGCATACTGCATTGTTTTGAAAACTATCAGGACTGACTCTTCATCCTGATCAGTGAAACTGTGCACCAGCCTTAACCACCATTTACTAAGCAAGTCAGACAAAACATTTTCAGAAACTAAAACGAGTAGATTCTAAGGGCTCACATTCCGCACGTACTCTAGCTTACTGAGATAGTAGTCCAACTGACTTGCTTCCGAGCAGTCAGTAGGTTTGTTATCTCTACTGAGCTTCTAAGCACATTACTCACACTCAGCCTATCTGACTCCATTACTGACTTGTCCCTGCTGCCTCTATGGACTATTAGTTTTGCTAAGTAATATCAGGATCTTCCTGACTGAGCGTGTTAGAGCATTTTTCTGAAGTTTCAGAAAAATCTGACATCAGTGTATTCCCCCCATACACTGATTATACTCGTTTCGGGACCAACAGAAAGACTTTCGTGTAAGTGGCAAGTCACTCTCCTATTCTTAATCCCAACCCAAGGTATGTCTTTACACTTATCTCTCCATATGTGTTTCCATTCGTAGGTTTAGTTTGATTGATTTTAGATTGCTATTTTGAGCTTAAGTGTTGATTCTTGTTGTATTGTGCTTTGATTGAGTGCATTGCATGATCTTTTCTTCACTTTTGCCAAACTTTTTAGACCCTTGGTCCAAAAAAGTTTGGGGGGTGTCTTCATTTTGCAAATCTCATTGCAATGCTATGTTTAGGATGATTCTAGTGCTTCTATAATGTTTTTAGATCATGTGTCTATTATGATGTCTTGTTTTGCTTGTTGATATTAGCCATATTGTTGCTAGTTTAGAGTAGTGATGCATGAGATAGTCTAATTGTTGTGTGGATGGTGTTGAAAGTTCATGTTAGATGTAGTTGACTTATTACTTGATTCATGTCTTGTTTAGTTTGTTATTGATTCTATGATGCCTGAGACTTTGATGATTTGAACATTTTGATATGATACGATATGAGTCATGATCACCTTATCCCGTGAGTTTTGAGCCCATTATGCCCGTTTCAATCTTGAACGGATGATATTCTTTGATGTGAGTTCCACACACATACATGTTACTCTAGAACTTGGCTTTGGTCTTATTTGAGGCTATATTAGTTCACATGATATGATTTGAGGCATTTCTTTGATTTATATTGAGTTACTTTGCCCTATGAGCCTACCATTGATATAACTATCCATTGCTCACCATTTTGTGCCTTTAAACCTTTCCTTTGGCAAACCACACTTTAAGCCATTTTCCTTCCTTTTTGGAACTCTCTTGTCCTTATTATTAGTAGAGTGAAAAGAAGGAAGGAAGATTGGTGATTTGATGAAGAATTTGGTGGCTTAAGTGAAAGAAATTCTATGCATGGATTGATGTGGAAAGAAGATTCAAAGGCAAGTGCTAGCAAAGCATGAGAAAAAGGTTGATTTTTTGCAAAATTTTGGTCAAGTTGACTTTTGTTGTGAGTATGATCACAACTTGTCAAAAAGGGAAGAATGATCTTTGAAAGTGTGATTTTGAAAGAGCATGAAGAGTGTGTGCAACATTGCATAAAGATTTGGATGACCATTACATGATTCCTTCCATGCTTTACTAATCATACTTAGTCACTTTTATCTATATATTCTCTTCCCTACCCTACCAAAGAGCCAACACTACAACCTTATGAAAGTCCTCATTGATGTGTGAATGATTTGTCATTTCAAGTGGTGGAGAATGTAGACTTGAGCCAAGCTTATGGTAGTATGTGTATGTGGTGTGATGTATGAGAGAGCCTATGCACTTGAGGGTTGAGTTAAACACTTATCTTGTGAGGATCTTGACTCATTGATTTGATATCTTGCTTATTGACTCATTGTTGATGGTTGATTAGATGATATTGCATTCTAGACTTGCTTGATATTGATTGATATTTTCATGGCATTTGACTTGTGCTTGATGCTTCATTGATACAATTATTCCCCTATCTTATCGCTTCGTTGCTCGAGGATGAGCAACAATCTAGTTTGGGGGTGTGATTAGGGTCATTATTTCATCTTTTTGCATCCATTTCTATATGATTTTCATTTTCTTATATTCATATTTGACCCTAAAATGCTATACTTTGTGCATTTATCCCTTTTTGGCTAGAAAGTTGTGTTTTGTAGTGAAAACGAGCCAAACCGGTGAAAGACGAGCAAGTTCATAAAAATCAAGAATTCTTGAGTTTACCAAAATGGTGAAAATGATATACCATGTTGAAGAGCTCGAAGAGAGGGTCGCAATGCAAAAAGAATCGATTCAATCGGAGTTCAATAGCTCAAGATATGAAGAAAACAAGTTTGCTCGAAAATCGGAAAAGTTACTCGTGCGTAACCAGCACGGGATCGTGTGACCACAAGCTCGGGTTCATGCGAGGATCATCTGGTTCGTGCGACTAGGAACCGCACGCACATCCGCACGATCTTACTCGTGCGTAACTTTGATTTTTCACCAAATCAGGGGTAGTTTCGTCTTTTTGCGCGTTTAATGAAGGGCACTTTGGACTAAACATTGTGGGAACTATAAATACCTCAAGGATCAGATCTTCTTCTTCATTATTCCATTAGTGAGATCATTAGGTAGTTTTAGAGAGAGATATTAGAGGTTACTTAGTGGGTTCTTAGTTAGTTTTCATACTTCTCTCTACAATTACTTTTGATCCATCAATTGGATCTTTAATCCGTTTGTCTCATTAGGTTAGTCTCGTTATTAGCTACGTTTCTACGGTTCGTTTTATGATTTTGACCTTCAGATCAAGACTTAGCATTTTCACGGATTGATGATTATATTTCAATTCTCCAAGAATTGGTAAGATTTCTTGTATTTCCATTCATATTAGTGTTAATCATGTTTGCTATTAGTTTAATTATTGACTTGTTCCATCAATTAGCCATGAGCTAATTTCCTTAAGCATGGTTGTATGAATACTATGGTGAATTTAGTCTCTTTTTAATCCAATGCATGAATTAGTGATCTTGATGTGTTAGTTCTCTAATTAATGATATGTATGTATGCTTGGGATGTTTAATTGGAATGTATGGCTTATATGGTTAGCAATGAAATTAGAATTGAGTTATAAGAACTTTATGCATGCCAAGTGTTTGATATTTGGCTTGTATGACCAATGAGAATTGCATATTAGCCTAGACCTCTTAATTGGAGTGTTAGGAGTTGTAGAGAGATCTAGACACATAATAGAGCTCTTAGCTTGTGTTGTAGAGAGATCTAGACACTAGTTGGCTTGATTAAGACACCAAGAGATCTTTTGCATGCTAGGATGGATAAGACACTAGAGGAACCATAGTAGGATTACTTCCATGCACACACACCACTCACTTGCTCATCTCTAAGAGGTGATAGATAGGATTTACTATTTCTTGCTTGATTTAGTAGATAGAAAACATGACCTTTTATTTGTTTTCCTAGCTATCCACCTTTGTGAACATTCAATACTTGCTTGATATCGCATCGTTTCCCTGTGTTCGATATTTAACTTGGTTAACTTGCCACGACAACAACGACCACGACCACGTACACTTGCGTGTAGATACTATTTTGGGCAAACACCCATTCACCACATTAAATCTATTTTTCACTTAATTTTCTATGTCGTAAAAGTATAGCTGGAAAAACACAGGTCTTTATCCCGTTAAAAATGCTGGGAGATCGTGATATGTTTGACCTTGAATTCTAAACGTGTATACTCCTTTATTTGATGTAGCTAGTTTTTTTTTATCTAGATTGACTCCGAAAGAGGTAAAAGAGAACATGTTGTTGAATGCTCTTATATTTTTCCTGAAGTGGATGGCCTCATCGGTTTCAGAGATGAATAGGTTGAGCAGATCTTGTGGAGTTTCTGTTTGTGCTAGTCGTACCAAAAATTAGAGAATTAGTATCTTTTATTATAAATTTCAATTGTAGTTCATATTTGTCTTTTTTTTAATGTTACCTGGCCATTTTGACAGTAGAATGTTGGAGTTTCACTTTCAAACTTGATAGCTTTGTAGAAGGGGCACAAAGACTTTTTTTAGTTCGTGTATTGGGGAAGAGAAAGATGATGACGGTGTTGATATCGCCTCTTGACGCTTTTTTCTGTTGTTAAGGGACTGCTGAATCTTCTCTCTTCGTTCCTCTTGGGATATCATTGAATACCTTGTTCTTTTATTTTTTTTCTCCATAACTTTATCTCCGAAGGTATCAAATGTTCCCTAAGATGGTTTTTTTTATCAAAAAAGTTAGTTTTTTAAAAGTATCAAATGTTGCACTAAGATTTTTTTTACCAAAAAATTAGTTTTTAAAAAAAAAATTAACATTCAACCTTTATGTGTTTAAATTTTGTAGTCTAATGGTTAATTATATATTTATATAGTATTTGAATGAATGAACTATTATTTTATTAAAATTTCTTTTTTGCTGCATTATTTTAACTATTTCCAAAAAGTATTACAAAAAACATGGTTTTAGACCGTTTTGTTAAAAAATATCCATTTTTTATAATTTTTTTGTTAAGTGCTTTCAATATTTTTTTTCAATTATTAAAGTTGGTGAACCTATTTTGAATGGGGAGAAAAAAGGTTTTTGTGGTATTTTATATATGTTTTATATTAATATATAGGGTGTTTGTGCTATTATTTAATGTTGGTGCATATAATATGCTCCTATTTTTAAGGTACAATGTATCAAAAGGCCCCTAAACTATTAACTTTTGTTTTAAAGAGCCCTCAATCTATTTTTTACTTTAAGAAGCCCCTTAAACTACTAATTTTTATATGATGAGGTCCCTAGTAATGAAAATTCATGAAAGATGCCGATCTAGTTTAATATTTTACATTAGAAAATTATGAATTAACCAAATTCAAAGTTTTTAAAATTAAATTTCAACAACAAGTATATCTTTTTGAACTGCTAAAAAAGGTCTTATAAAATAAAATAAAAATTATATTCTAAGGGTCTTTTAAAATAAAAGAATAGTTTAGGGGCCTAATGAAACAAGAATTGATAGTTTAAGGTCTTTTTAAACCAAAAAAAAAATATTAAGGGCTTTTTAAAACAAAAGTTGAAAGTTTAGGAGCTTTTTTATGCATTATGCCTATTTTTAATATGCATGTTATAAATAGATATTTTTTAATTATATATTTAGGGTATGTTTGGTTTAAAAGATAAAATTATCTATCCGTCCTAAACATGCATATTTTCAGCAGATAGATAATTTTATATTTTAAATCAAATACACCATTATAGTTTTATCATTTTTCTAGATTATTATTTTTTTCTATTTAACCTCTTGACATAAAATTCTGAATTTTTTTTATAACCATCCTTGAATTTTGTTTTTGTTCCTTTATCTTTAAAAAAATATTTTTGATCACGTAAACGGTTGAGAAATGATGTTGAAAAAAAAAATGACGTTGAACTTTATTTTATATTTTATGTTACTTTTGTAATGCTCTAATAAATTTTTTAAATTACATTTGAATCTACAAAATTTTAAATTATTCC
The DNA here is from genome assembly GCA_026898435.1 of Prunella vulgaris. Lineage (NCBI taxonomy): Eukaryota > Viridiplantae > Streptophyta > Magnoliopsida > Lamiales > Lamiaceae > Prunella > Prunella vulgaris. The sequence continues at coordinate 813,585 of JAPKLY010000189.1, forward strand.
AAGCATACATATAGAAATTGTGTTATTATTCTAATTGTATATTTTATGTTACTTTCTTAATACTCTAATAAATTTTTTAAATTATATTCATTTCAAATTATCCCAAGCATACATATAGGGAATTATGTTATAATTCTAATTTTCTTATACATTTAAATCAATTATTAAGTGCAATATTTATATTTTATTTTTGAGTTGTAAAAAGAATTGAGTTTTTTTTCGAGAAGTGTGAATTTAACAGTATAACTTCTGAAGTGAATTTAAAATTCATTAAAGAAACAAAATTCAAAGTAAGAGGCTATAGAAATTGAATTATGATTAATTTATTGTTATTTTAGTGCACAAGTAATGGAAAAAAATTAAAGTTGAAAATTTTTGAGGTTGATGATATTGCTAGATATTAATCTTAACGGTAATCCAAATTTAATTTTATGTTACTAACTTTATTTTTATTTTATGTTACTTTCTTAATACTCTAATAATTTTTTAAAATTATATTCAAATCTTCAAATTATCCCAAGGATACATATGGGGAATTGTGTTATAATTCTAATTTTCAAATTATCCTAAACATACATATGGGGAATTGTGTTATAATGCTAATTTTCTTATATATTTAAATCAATTATTAAGTGCAATGTGATGTAATATTAAACACATAGGGAGATAGCAAAGCATTCAGGATAAAATAAATTCAGCTATAATGAAATCTTCTCAAATTGCACATAATTCCTGCATGTTTTTTGTCCAATATATAAGAGTATGCACAAAAACCATATAGCTTGTGAAGAGATATAAGATTGACTAACAAATAATTACCATATATTAATCCATTGTATCATGAACCATGTATCCTTAAAATGGCATAAAAGAAAAAAAATTCAAGACACTTGCATTGGTAGACTCAACTGGATTTGTATTCAAGTATATAATTGGATTAATTATTAGCCACTTTTGTGAGAAAATAAGCATGCTTAATTGTTCAAGCAGAAGAGAAATATGCTCTAATCAATCGTCCATGCCAAGCCACTTCTCCACATATACACTTAAATAAATCATCAAAACACCCTCGACTAATGGTGTAACAACATTACAAGATATAGGTTGTAAGACGAAGGTGTAAATGTGCTTTCCATCTTGAGTTAAGAAAGTTTCCTTGAAAATTATAAAGATGACAGCTTCTAGTATGTGGCAAAGATCTCACTGTTCAATTGACGTATTCCCAATTTATGTCCTCAAAGCATCCTCTCAAGCAATGTAAAAAAATGATTATATTGCTTTAACAGAATTTTCTTTGAAATAAAAAAGAAAATGTTAATTAAATCTCAAAATAATCGTAACCTTGATAACGGGCCTGGAAATTGTGTCTTCTCTTATCTTCCTTTTGTTCTTTTTTCTATGGTGCACGATGAGCCAAAATTGACAATGGAAAGAAATTCAAAATGGAATGTAAATTGGTATCTACCAAAAGTTTTATTTTGAGTTGTTTTATATACTTAAGGTGCATTTGGCGGTTTTTTTAATTAACTTGTTTTAATTGTTATTTGTATTTGAATTTGAATCTCTATTAAATTTATGGATTGTTGATAGGCGAACTACTAATGAAGTATTACTAGAATAAATAATCAAAGACAGAGGAGCTCGCCAGTAGCTCGCCAACATGGTCATACACCATGTCATCAGCTTTAACCAAGTCAACACCATGAGTAGCAGAGAAGCTCGCCAGGACCTTGCCCAGATGTATGATGACGTGTCAACAATCGACTAATCAACCAACACAAGGAGAGAGAGCTCGCATGGCAGCTCGCCAACTTGTTCAGGAGCTCGCCTGGAAGCTCGCCATCATCAAGGGACAAGGCCTGATCCTACTACCATCAACACATCCCAGAATAGCACAAGGCAAGGGAGCTCGCCAAGGAGCTCGCCCAGTCCGGAATAGAGATGATAGCTATGTAGGGAATATGTAGTGATGTAGTAGGACCAGACGATGTAATTAGGGCATAGTGGTGAGTAAGGACATGTGTAAAGGACACTTGTCAGCATATAAGGCTATGTAAGCCCATTAAGTGCCACCTCACAACATGCAAACCTATAAATAGGTCTCTTGTGCTCTCTTTCTCTCTCCAAGCTCATAATACACAACACCACTTTCTCTCTCTACTCTCACAACTCTCTCTCTCTATAACTTATTCTCAAGAACACAAGATCATAAGATTATTATTTGGTGGAATTCTAGGATAATTAGAGCCACTAAAACTTCTAATTAGCAAATTCCATCAACATGCATTATTGTGGTGATGGTAACTGTTTCTGCACTAATTTTTGGTACTTAAAATTTTTATATGAAAACAAAAAACTACAATGCCAATTATGGAGCATCACTATATAATATACATATCAATGTGTCAGCAAAATAGCTAAATAAAACTGCACATAACATTAATCGCAACACATAGTTAAGCCAAAGTACAGTGTGTTAGCCTAAAAAATAAGAAATCAAAAGATTAATTAATCATACATGTTCAATTGCGTCACGTTCCTCAGGAGTGATAGTCACAACCAGTGGCATTGCTTCGGCAAGTTGGCCCAATATGTTCCTGAAAACATAATTGTTCATTAGTAATAAAAAAAGATCCACTCAAAAAAGGAGGAGGAAGAAGAAGGGGAGGAAGAAGATCATATCCACTCTAGATGGATCCCAGATCCTTCTCTATAAACTTAAATCAAACATATTAGCATCTGCTAATTATTATATTCAGTTTCTCACCCCTCCCCTTCAACAGGTTCTGTTATTAGGCGTAGGAAGTCTGCCTGATGTTCTTGGACCAGTCTTACTAATTGAGGATTTTGTTTTCCAAGTTCTTGAAGCATAAGCTGCATTTTTTTTTTCAAAAAAAAAAAGGATCAACGCCAACATCAATAGATATTAAATTGACAACTGAAATAATACCTGCAAGATTTGAGGATTGGCTTGCACCATGGCTCTTAGGGCTTGAAACTAAAGAGTTAGAATTAACACTGTGTTAAGACTAAGAAAACAAGAAGTTCGTATCACTATGCATTATCTGCTATACGTATAATATCTCGCCATATGGTCAAGACACATGCTCAAATTTTATATTCAATAGTGCTTTTTTAATAAGCTCATTTCCATGTCTTCCAGGTCTTCACAATTTCAGTTAACAATTCCTACTTTCTACTTGTCTGAAGCATCTAAAGGTCTCCTATATTACTATATATATGTCAATGCCAACTTATATACATCTTTTTCTGATTCTCTTACCAAGTAGGGCTACTCCCACCACTTCCTTTCTAATGCATTCATTACTTATGTGCATGATAAAACAATTGACATTCTCACAAACACTAATCCCGTTACACATATTTTAGTTGGTAAGAAAATAAGAAACATATGAAATCTCAAATCATCATTTCACAATCGTAAAAGTAAATACTCTGGTACCTGTTAGCTATTGCGAAGAAAATCCAATGTGCCCGCACTTGTATTTGAACCCAAATTTTATGGACCCTGGCACCAACGAATCACAAACAATCAATATATGTTTGGATTTTCTAAAGTTATTATTTTTTCTTCCTATGTAGTTCATATTTGTCTAAGTGTTGGGAGAAATCCTAGCAGTCCCTGCCTTGGAGGCGAGCTGCGCTCAAGTCCACTCGTTCACTCGATTAAAGGCATAGTTGCGTGCCGCCCGTGGCGCTGAAGCTAGATATTTGGTTTAAAGGAATTGATTGTACTACTCATACCAACAAGGTGCATCTTCTTTTCTGGTGCCCATTGTGAAAGAACTCTAAAGTTAAGCGTGCTTGGCTTGGAGCAATTTCATGATGGGTGACTGTTGATAGGCGAACTAAAGCAAACTACTGGTAGAGGATTACAAGAA
>JAPKLY010000189.1:817496-842473 GCA_026898435.1 Prunella vulgaris
CGATTTAAAGCCACATAACGAACAATGATTAGTAAATTCTATCAACAGTGACCCCCTGGGAAGTTCTCAGGGTGCGTGCGAGTGAGGACATAAGCACGCTAGAAAAGACCTGTGTTGGTTTGCGAGGATAGTACATCAGTTCTACTCAGCGCAACCAATCTAACAATTGGTATCAGAGCACAGGTCACGGGTTCGAGTCCCCATGGCGCAAATAGTGGTATGTTTGGCTTCAAGTCAGGCTACTGCTAGGGGGGGGATTGTTGGGAGAAATCCTAGCAGTCCCTGCCTTGGAGGCGAGCTGCGCTCAAGTCCACTCGTTCGCTCGATTAAAGGCATAGTTGCGTGCCGCCCGTGGCGCTGAAGCTAGATATTGGATTTAAAGGAATTGATTGTACTACTCATACCAACAAGGTGCATCTTCTTTTCTGGTGCCCATTGTGAAAGAACTCTAAAGTTAAGCGTGCTTGGCTTGGAGCAATTTCATGATGGGTGACCCCCTGGGAAGTTCTCAGGGTGCGTGCGAGTGAGGACATAAGCACGCTAGAAAAGACATGTGTTGGTTTGCGAGGATAGTACATCAGTTCTACTCAGCGCAACCGATCTAACACTAAGGATCGTATAGTTGAGTAGCCTGGTCTAAAGGGTTCAGAGGATGCCCGCTTGCAGGAGGTTGAGCGACAGGTGGAACTTCTGCTTGCTCCGGAACAACCTGAATTTAAATTTTCTTGAATGTTATACAAAAATACAGCTAATCTGACAACAACAGGTCATATTCTATATCTCTATGAAATAAATGCATAACAATTAATAAAGAATAACAAATTTTGGGAAGACATCAGAGATTCTGGAAGAATTGTAGCAGAACCGAACTAAACACCATGAATATCGAATTGTAGAAGAAGTGATGCACTCTATTGTAGTATATAGGTCGTGTGTCACATATTATTCAATTCATTAGATTATAGGAAATAAACTAAACTAAACACAACCATTGAAGCTGAGGATTTGTTAATTAAATTCTTGTTTTGCCCAAAAACTATGTAAAAAATTGAAGAAATGGAAACAAGATTTGGACTTATACGACCAGAAAAAACTGCAAACTATAGCTTCTTATGAGCATAAAAAAGGGAAAAGTTATTCTGTGAAACCATTTCATGGATCTGATTTTGTAAGACAGAAGCTTCAAGACTATGCAACACAAAAAACAAATCGAAACCCGCTTTCAGATGATCAATTGCAATTGAGTTGTTTGATCATTGATGGTATCTAAGTCAACTTCCCTAATACAAGATCTGCAAGTCATCAAACTTCTTTTTTCTCCCAAATAGTTGGAACCTTTCTTACAAATTGGAGGTAATAACGATTCTAAATGTAAGAATGTATATCATCAAATCATTATACATAAGAAACTGAAATTAGAAAAAAGATTACCATTTGGATCTTAAGATCATAGGCGAAGAATCGTCATTTCCACCAACAGATATGACAATAAACATATCCTGACAAAGGAAATGTCAATTTCTTAGGCAGATTAACAAATTTTTCTTGTTGCAAGATACTATTTCGGAGTCGAATTGAATGTAAGAGTCAATAATGATAAACTCAAATCTATGCTAAAAGGCAGATTCAATGGATCAAACCATAACATATAATTACTACTTATCATTCTTTTTTCCAGTTCAATCCATCAGAATTGAACACTTTTATAGAGCAAGAATATGAATTCATAAGTATATTGGCATCATAACTCAAAAGAAACTTATGCAAATTTAACCCATGTATTAGTATCAATTATCTTCTTTGGCATCATATATATATGTCAGTATTTTCACACATCAAGTCCCATCATTGTAAAAGAAATGAACCCAAATTCCAAATCAGAATTTGTTTCATTTTCTGTCAAGATTTACCAAGAATGATCAGGATCTTTTACTAATATATACAAAATTCACCACAAACCACAAATTGGGCAAGTTTCAAACAACCACCACTATGCTATGCACAAACACGAAGAATTCACAACATAAATATATTTCAAAAAACAACAAGAAAATGAAATACATAGCATACAGAGAGGTCTTGTGAAATGTTGGAGAGGAAATAAAAGTACCATTCTTCCAGTTTTCTGGGTGGCTGAAAATGAAATGCAGTTCTATATGGTTATTCTTCATCTTGGTAATTGTCTTTGTCCTCGCCGAATGTGACTCCGATGAATAGATGATTAGGGTCATAATTGCATGTTTTAGCATCCATTACTACATGGTTTTGATGAGATTATATTCATATTTGACCCTAATTTGGTATAAATTGTGCTATTGTCCCTTTTGTGGCAAGAAAATATGCTTTGTAGGTGAAAACGAGCAAAAACGAGTAATTCCCGACTATTGGAGAGGAGATGAGGGAATCCGAGCCCATGGGGATATTTCTTGTACTCAAATGAAGACCCTAGGATGCTTGGATGAGTCATAGGATCGGAGATAAAAAAGTCAAAAATCGAACGTTGCAATTACACTACGACCGAGCGCCCGTAGTTCAATGACCGAGCACCGGCCTTCTAACATCCGAGCAATTCCATTCTGCCCAGGGTGAAGCCGGCCGCTCGACCACAACGGTAGAGCCGCTCGGCCTTACCCCTTAAACTGCGTCCGAGCGCCGGCAAGAGGCCGATCGAGCGGCGTTTCGGATTTTCATATTTTCAGGGGTATTCTCGTCTTTTCACGCGTTTAATGAAGGACATATTGGACCAAGCATTGTGGGCACTATAAATACTCAAGGATCAGATCTTCTTCTTCATTGTTCCATTATTATTCATTAGTTAGATCATTAGGTAGTTTTAGAGAGAGAGATTAGAGGTTACTTAGTGGGTTCTTAGTTAGATTTCATATTTCTCTCTACAATTACTTTGGATCCATCCATTGGATCTTTAATCCGTTTGTTCCATTAGTTTAGTCTCGTTATTAGCTACAATTCTGTGGTTCATTTTATGATTTCGAGCTTCAGATCAAGACTTAGCATATTCAAGGTTTGATGATTGTATTTCAATTCTCCAACAATTGGTAAGATTTCTTGTATTTCCATTCATATTAATGTTAATCATGTTTGTTTATAGTTTAATTTTTGTTTTGTTCCATCAATTAGCCATGGGATAATATCCTTGTTGCATGGTTGTATGAATACTATGGTGAATTTAGTCTCTTGTTAATCCTATGCATGAATTAGTAATTTTGATGGATTAGTTCTCTTATTAATGACTTGTATGAATGTTTGGAATATTTAATTGGATTGTATTACTTATATGTTTGAGCATTGAGATGAGAATTGAGCTATAAGAACTTTATGCATACCAAGTGTTTGATGTTTGGCTTGTATGACCAATGAGAATTGCATATTAGCCTAGACCTCTTAATTGGAGTGTTGGGAGTTGTAGAGAGATCTAAACACCTAATAGAGCCCTTAGCTTGTGTTGTAGAGAGATCTAGACACTAGTTGGCTTAACTAAGACACTAATAGAACTTTTGCTTGCTAGGATGGATAGGACACTAAAGGAACCATAGTAGGATTACTTCCATGTACACACACCACTTATTTGCTCATCTTGTTATAAGGAGATAGTAAGATTACTATTTCTTGTTTGATCTAGTAGATAGAAAACATGACCTTTTATTTGCTTTCCTAGCTATCCACCTTTGTGAACATTCAATGCTTGCTTGATATCGCATCGTTTTCCTGTGTTCGATATTTAACTTGGTTAACATGCCACGACAACAACGACCACGTACACTTGCGTGGAAATTATACATGATTTTGGCAAACAAGTCTTTGGCGCCGTTGCCAGGAAAACGATCTCTTTGTTAAGCTAGGTTTTGTTTGTTTACTTGAATGTCTTTGAATGTTGTTGGTTTGTATTGTTTCTTTACTTGAGCATCCTTGAATCCCAGCAACGCCAATACAAGTTTTTGGCGCCGTTGTCGGGGAGATGGTTACTTTGTTAAGTGAGTTTTGTTTGTTTACTTGAATGTCTTTGAATGCTTTTGGTTTGTATTGTTTATTTACTTGCTTGTTTGTTGTTAATCATTCTTGGTTAGTGTTGATACTTGCTTGTTTTTGTAGGAGTGAACTTACTTGAAGATGGACAGATACAACCATTACTCGTATCCTCCACAATACACATACCCTCCTCAACCATACACATATCAACCTCATCCATATTCACCATCTCCATATCAACCACCACCTCGACAACCATATCATTATTTTCCTCAACCTTACTCATATTCCTGTCCTTACCCCTATCAAGATTCACACTCTTACACTCATCCTCCTCCTAAGCCTTTGCACAAAGAAGGGGAAATAGTGAAAGTAAAAGAATAAGAGGAAGAAGGAGATGAAGACCATGAGCCGAAAGAAGATATATATGATCTAATTGATGGATTTCTTGAAGAGAATAAAGATTTGAATGAGGAAGATTTCAAGATAATCTTGCACTATAATTATAAAGGATCTTATAACCCTTCTTCTTTCACTATTCATTCTAAATCTCTTAACATGGAAATTTATGATTCTACTTCTTTTGTTAGATTTGATAGGAATCAAGAAGAGGAGGAGAAGGAAAGAGATGATTAAAGAGGGGAAATGTGAAGGATAAAGAAGGGGAGGTAGATGAAGGTCCACTCATGGACATGAGCATAATTGAGGAAGAACAACAAGATGGAGTGGAAGATGAGCTTCAAGGAGAAATAAGCATTTCTAAACCCTTATACTCTTCTACTTATGCTTTAATTGATAATGTTGTTCATTGTGAATTCATCTTGCCTCTTAATATAATTGATTATAAGATTGAATTGAGAATCCTCTTGAACATCTTTGATAGTAAGAGATGGGGTGGATTAGGTTGAGAAGAAAAGAGGAATTTTCTTGTGCTTACAAGTATAAAATGAAAAGGAAAGTAGGTGTGTGGGGTAGAAATCCTACTTGTTTCCTTGATTTTGAAGCAATGAGATTGTTATATAATGGGAGGAATGCCAATTATCCTTGGCCAATTAGCTAACATTGGTGTCGTCTGGCTAGGGGATGTTAAATCCTAGCGCTAGATGGGAGACAACCCATCCAAAACGTTCTTGTTTAAATTTGTAGTTTAGAAAGTTTTGTTTGTGTGTTTGATTTAATTTTGGATTAGGAAGTAAGTTGTGCTATTTTCACTCTTGATTTTTACTTATGCTTAATTGGTAGTTTGGGGGAGTTTATATTGAAATGGTAGGATTGGTATTGGATATTGTTGTGCTTGCTAGTATGTGGAATTGTGCTTAATTGCTTAGCTATTGTCATATTCATCATTCTTTTCCAAACTTTTAGGATTTACAATCCGAAAAAGTTTGGGGGGGTGTGATCATTCTTCATATGGGGTATTTGATTATGATTGATGATGTTTGTTGTGGTTAAAAATTGTTTGAAGTGGTGTAGGAAAATTAAATTCGGTATTGTGGAAAAACAGCCCTGATCGAGCGGTTCACAACTGGCGTCCGAGCACCGGTCTATAGGCGATCGAGCAAATTGCTTCGACTCGGGCAAAAAATAGGCGCTTGGTCAGTAGGCATTGTTCACGTCCGAGCGGCCGCCTTCAGGCGTTCGAGCGGCTCTGGGCAAACGATCGAGCGGCAGCCCTGGGGTGAGTTTTCTAGTCCATTTTTCTTGTTTCGGCCACACTTTCTTCCTACACCATTGTACACCATATTCCACACACAAACACACATATTTTACACCACATTCTTGCACACACACTCATCCAAAACACATGAGAAGAGGAGAGGAAATTCTTGGAACTCAAGCTCTACATTTCTACTCTTCACCTCCTTCCATAGGTATGTTTTCTATACTCCCTTCGTACTTATGCTTGTCTTCTTGCTTCCTTTTTCTCAATTTAGTTTGTTCTTGTGTTTTGCTTGTTTAGATTTTAGTTTGATTAGGATTGCGATGTTGAGCTTAATTGTTGATTCTTGTTGTATATGCTTTGTCTTGAGCATTGCATGATCTTTTCTTCACTCTTTGCCAAACTTTTTAGACTCTTGGTCCAAAAAAGTTTGGGGGGTGTCTTCGTTTCGCAAATCTCATTGCAATGCTATGCTTTTGATGATTTGTATTGTTCCTATGATGTCTTGTGATCATATGCTTATTATGATTCGTTTGTTGCTTGTTATGTTTGCCATATTGTTGCTAGTTAAGAGTAGTATGGCATGAGATATGCTTATGATTGTGTGGATGATGTAGATAGTGCATAGTTAAGTGTAGTATGTATATTGCTTAATTCATTTTTTGTCTATAATGTAGTTGATTCTTTGATGCTTAATACATGAATGATGTGTACATGTTTGATATGATATGACTCATGATCACCTTAATCTGTGAGGTTTGAGCCTATTTTGCCCATTTCAATCTTAAACGGATGACATTTCTTGATGTGAGATCCACATGGTGCAATTCCACTCTAGAACTTGATTTGAGTCTTGTTTGAGATCACATTTTGTAATGAGTTGTCAAAAATGATTTGAGTCCATCTTTGATTTTATATGAGCCACTTAGCCAAATTATCCATGCCATGACATTGATTCCATAGTTAGCCATTTTGTGCCTTTGGCCTTTTTCTTTGGCAACCTATGATTGTAGCTTGATTATCCTTCATTTTGAGCCTTATTTTCCCAATTATTAGTGGAGCTTATATGAGGATAAAAGGGTTACATGTGCTTTGAAAGAAAGCTTGGTGGATGAGATGGTGAAGAAAAGTGAAAGAAACAAAAGATGAAGATGTGAAAAAATTGGAAGTTGTGTTGAATGAAAAGATGTGAAGAAGAGCTTATGTTCCTAATGTGTTGGTAATGTGATGCAAAATTGCAAAAGAAAGGAAGTGGAAAAATTCTTGAAAGGAAGAAATGTGAAAAGAAGTGTTATGTGGTTGAAATGGTGTTGCAACTTGATCACTTGCAACCTATCTTTGGAAGAGTAGAGATATTCTAGCTAGGTATCTTGACCTCTTGCTCCACTAGTAAGATAGTCACTTCTATCCAAAAATATCCCACCCTTACCAAAGATCCAACACTACAACCAAATAAAAAGTCCTATTTGATTTGATGATGAGTTACTTGTCAAGCCTATGGTAGTGGATGTACTATGTGTAATGTTGAGTGAACTTCATACACTTGAGAGCTTGAGTGATACATTATCTAGAGAGGATTTTGACTCATTGATTTGATCTTGTGTGCATTGATGTTATGTAAATGGTTGATGAGATGATACTACATTGATAGATTGCATGATATTAGGTGATGTATATATGGCAGTTGATCTTGTGCTTGATGCTTCATTGATACAAGTATTCCCCTATCTTATCGCTTCGTTGCTCGAGGCCGAGCAACAATCTAGTTTGGGGGTGTGATTAGGGTCATAATTGCATGTTTTAGCATCCATTTCTACATGGTTTTGATGAGATTATATTCATATTTGACCCTAATTTGGTATAAATTGTGCTATTGACCCTTTTGTGGCAAGAAAATGTGCTTTGTAGGTGAAAACGAGCAAAAACGAGTAATTCCCGACTATTGGTGAGGAGATGATGGAATCCGAGCCCATGGGGATGTTTCTTGTACTCAAATGAAGACCCTAGGATGCTTGGATGAGTCATAGGATCGAAGATGAAAAAGTAAAAAATCGAATGTCGCAATTACACTACTACCGAGCTCCAGCCTTCTAACATCCGAGCAAATCCTTTCTGCCCAGGGTGAAGCCGGCCGCTCGACCACAAGGGCATAGCCGCTCGGCCTTACCCCATAAACTGCGTCCGAGCGCCGGCAAGAGGCCGATCGAGCGGCGTTCTGAATTTTTATATTTTTGGGGGTATTCTCATCTTTTCTCGCGTTTAATGAAGGACATATTGGACCAAGCATTGTGGGCACTATAAATACTCAAGGATCAAATCTTCTTCATTATTCCATCATTATTCATTAGTTAGATCATTAGGTAGTTTTAGGGAGAGAGATTAGAGGTTACTTAGTGAGTTCTTAGTTAGATTTCATACTTCTCTCTACAATTAGTTTTGATCCATCCATTGGATCTTTAATATGTTTGTTCTATTAGTTTAGTCTCGTTATTAGCTACAATTCTACGGTTCATTTTATGATTTCGAGATTCGGATCAAGACTTAGCATATTCAAGGTTTGATGATTGTATTTCAATTCTCCAACAATTGGTAAGATTTCTTGTATTTCCATTCATATTAGTGTTAATCATGTTTTTTATAGTTTAATTGTTGTTTTGTTCCATCAATTAGCCATGGGCTAATATCCTTGTTGCATGGTTGTATGAATACTATGGTGAATTTAGTCTCTTGTTAATCCTATGCATGAATTAGTAATCTTGATGGATTAGTTCTCTTATTAATGACTTGTATGAATGCTTGGGATGTTTAATTTGATTGTATGGCTTATAAGTTTGAGCAATGAGATGAGAATTGAGCTATAAGAACTTTATGCATACTAAGTGTTTGATGTTTGACTTGTATGACCAATGAGAATTGCATATTAGTGTAGACCTCTTAATTGGAGTGTTGGGAGTTGTAGAGAGATCTAAACACCTAATAGAGCCCTTATCTTGTGTTGTAGAGAGATCTAGACACTAGTTGGCTTGACTAAGACACCAAGAGAACTTTTGCATGCTAGGATGGATAGGACACTAAAGGAACCATAGTAGGATTACCTCTATGCACACACACCACTCATTTGCTCATCTTGTTATAAGGTGATAGTTAGATTACTATTTCTTGTTTGATCTAGTAGATAGATAACATGACCTTTTATTTATTTTCCTAGCTATCCACCTTTGTGAACATTCAATGCTTGCTTGATATCACATCGTTTCCCTGTGTTCGATATTTAACTTGGTTAACTTGCCACGACAACAACGACCATGTACACTTGCGTGGAAATCATACACGATTTTGGCAAACAATAGATAATAAAATTCCAATAGAATTCTAAAATTTATATAAAATCACTGCTTAAAAGCCTCATCATAAATAACAAACAAGACCCCATCTATAATCATGTAAATGGATTGAAGAAATTTAAGTTCAAAAGTTACTAGAACAGAGATTATTTGAATTATATGATCAAAATTCGACACACAGAAAATCGAGATATAGATTCAGTAGAAGATAGGAGTTGAATTAGTACAGGAAGACACAACTTCGGCGCCGCTGTGCGACGACAAATCAGAGATCTTTTTTATAAGTCCTCCACATTGTGTGTCTACAAGTTTGTGGAATCGTTGATAATCTACTATGGCCGAAAACCCTAGTGGGGAATCGTTGATAAACTATTAGCTCTTTGTTGTTGATGATCTATTAGGATCGTCGGTCCAACGTGCTTTGAAGACGCCTAATTGTGAAATCGCCGCTGGGAGAGTCTGAAATCGATCATCGTAAGCGTGTGAACCATCTTTAGAGGGAGGAGAGACCAACTCTTGGGGGATCCATCGAGTTGGCAGGGGTTCCAACGCCAGGGAGAAGGAAGAATTGTAGGGGCTGTGTGGTTTGTTCTGGGAGGGGGGGAAAACACACGGGGAGGGAAGAATTACAGGGTTGTGGTGATTGTTTTGGGGAGGGTGTAAACGCACGAGATGAAAGAATTGTAGGGTAAAATATTTCACATAAGTTAGTTTCTTTATAATATAGTTGAGATTAAGATGGATTGATAATTTTCCAATTTCATTAATCTAAATATTTTTTATTTTTTTGGAATTAAAAATCGGAACCCTAAAAATGAGCAAAACCAAATTCCTTGCTAAATCAAAATTAATTTATATAAAATTTCAGAATTTTAGAGAGTTAAAATTCTTGATTTATTTGTTAAAATTTTTTTCAAAATTATTCACCAAGTTCCTTGCTAAATCAAAAATAATTTATATAAAATTTCAGAATTTTAGAGAGTTGAAATTCTTGATTTATTTGTTAATTTTTTTTTTCAAAATTATTCACGACTAAATGTGGATATATAAGGAATTTTCTTAAGTCAATGTAGTAAAATGCTTATATAGTAATATCAAATTATAATGTTTACTCATGAATAATAATAATAATAATAATAATAATAATAATAATAATAATAATAATAATAATAATAATAATAATAATAATAATAATAAAAATAATAATAATAATAATAATAATAATATAAGCCAACATGAATTTTCCTTTGGAACAACATGATATGGTGATATGATGTTTGAAAATTATTATGAAATTAGAAAAGCCTAGGTGATTAATAGCCCATTAATAATAGGAGATATGAAAATTGTTAATGAAAAAATTTATGTAAGAATAAAATTAAATATTGAAATAAAATGTAAACCCTTGATAAAAATTTAGCACAAAAATCAATTTTTTAAATATGTCTAATTCAAATATTTTAAAAAAAATGTTCACATTTTAAAACGCTTCGAGGATTACAAGTCTGTGGATGTACTATCGCTGTCCAATTTGCGTTTATTTGATGATGTGCCTTGTCCAAGCAGATTTGAAATAATCTTGAACACTTATTTAATGATTAATTTTCTCTCCGCTCTTTCAGCTGTTCTTTTAGGATTCTTATCCATCTTTACTAAAAACTTGAATTTATTTTCTTGACAGCATAGCAAATTCTTGTAATACATACACTCATGTTTATCCTGCAGCTGTAATTGATGATGGTTAATATGTATTTGGGGTAAAATTATATTCAAAATAAAAATATATATAATAGTAAGAGTAAGGTGTATTTACCTTTTAATATTGACTGTGCAAACTTCTTAACTAGACATCCAATAATCATTTCAGCAGCATCAAAAAGTGTTGCATACACTTCTTCTTTTCCATCTGTTATTATTAACTTCAACAAATAATATCTTGTGAAGCTACTTTTTTCTTTATTGCAATTGGAGCAAAACACAGTTGTGTTGCTTCCTAAAGGATATACAGTCTCATTGCATTTGTTGCATTTGTCATACCACATTGTGTTCTTGCTAAGAACTTTGACAACTGTTCCGATAAACGTACAATATGTACTATTCACCGTGCTTGCAACAATATTTGATAAACATTCTTCGGTAGCATCAGTCATTCTTTTAGAGGGAGGAAGAGTCCCTCTAGTATCAGGAATTATATCAAATCTGCAAAAAAAAAAATTATTAATTATCTTTTCCTTTAAATTAATAGCATAGTAAACAGCTAAAAAAGTAATTTTTAGTGTGGTGAAAGATTGATTTGTGTTATTAATATTATAAATAATCTAAAGTTGAAAATACCTTGACTGAAAACTCTGAGTTAATTCATCTTCAGGATTGATTTTAATGATGCTTACGTAAGAAGTTTGGAGTTTCAGCTCACCTGGGGTTGAAAAATATTTGGAAAAGTAAGTAAAATTTTAAATAATTGAAAATATATAATCCTATTTTTCTACTGCGAATGACAGTACCTAAATATTTGGTACTAAGTACATTTAGATCTGCAATTATTGGTTGTAACGAAACCATTTATTCAAGAATTGCTCCTTCATTGGATGCCAAATCTCCCCATAAATCTAATTTAATTGTGTTGGACATGAGTAGGAAAAACTATTAGTATTTAACTACGAACGGTAGTTATACTAATATATGATGTTGAGAAGGATAATATATAATAATTTATTGTAGAATTGAATTTAAATTCTCAATATAAATTAGGTAATTTTTTAAAATGTTATATTAAATAATCAAATAAAAATTAAAAATTAAAAAATATATAATATATTTACTAGACAATATTAATCAAAGATTTCAATTATTATATGTGAAAAACTAAAGTATATAATATATTAACTTAAAAATATGTAATACAATACGCTAGCCTTTTTTTTTTTTTAAAAAAAAAACCAAAATTATCTGGACTTCAAAATTAAAAAAAAAAATCCAAAAGGAACATTTAAAAAGGAGTAAAATTTCACTAATAGAGTAGACTGGGAAAACTATTATTTGAATAAAATCGTAAATTATACAAATGAATTGTCACTACAAGTTTATCAGTGAATTGTCAATACAAGTTTAACAGTGTAGACCTAAATTAATACCTACATCCAAAAAATAAAAAGTCACCAAAAATTATGTGAAGTAAACATGCACATGCAATCATGTAGTGCATGCAACATATAAACAGAAAAATCAGTAACACAACAAGAAAACTAAAAATGTAGTTTTAAGGATTGTTAAACTGAAATAATTAGATAAAAATAAAGAAAAGTTACATGTCATAAATTAATACCTCCATCCCAAAAATAAAGTAACACCCAAATTTTTTTAGAAGTAAATGTGTGCATGCAATCATACAGTTCATGCAATGTATATAACACAACAAGAAAACTAAGTGTAGTAAATGACAAAACTCACTGGATCAACAAAATTACCAGCAATCTCAAAAGAAGTTTTAAACACAGTTTTAGTATA
The DNA here is from genome assembly GCA_026898435.1 of Prunella vulgaris. Lineage (NCBI taxonomy): Eukaryota > Viridiplantae > Streptophyta > Magnoliopsida > Lamiales > Lamiaceae > Prunella > Prunella vulgaris. The sequence continues at coordinate 829,995 of JAPKLY010000189.1, forward strand.
CTACATTCATTCCCCACCAAAAAACTATCATCAGTTAAAAAGGTGAGTTTTGGAATTGTTAAACCGAAAATATCAGGTAAAATATAGAGAAAAATTACATGTCATCCAACAGGATTACTTCTCGTTTCTTTGTTGTCTTCTTTCCATTGACTAAATTTATTACTATTGCTGGTCTCACTCTGATAAACTTTCCAACTACATCTGCAAAATTTTACGCAACATAAAAAAAGTTAGAATTATCATTTAAAGCAATGATAAATTATAAATTAATTTATGGTAGAGTAGTCTTACCCATCAATCTTGTGTGTTGAGAAAAATTCTCAAATCTTCGAATTTTACAAAAGGTCTTGCTCTGGTATAAGGAATTGGGTCGGTTATCTCTTCCACGCATGTAGTCTGTGTAAATGACAGTTCAACTTTGTCATTTACGCTGTCAAAATATTTTCTCACCGGTCGGATGTTCCCACCACGTATAATGTAGGTTTTGTCGAATTCAAGAGCAGAATAGAACTTGTCTATTAGTTCATTGAAAACTGTTGCTTGTATCAAGCCCCCATAAAAATAGATAGTGTAATGGGATGTAAATGAAAGATCTAATTAAAATAAATAATTTAAAAAATAATAAGAATAAATATTTAAACCTCGGTATCAAGTAAAAAAATCTGCATGGTTTCAGTTTTCCGCTCAGCTTTATAGAGACTTCTCTGGTTGTCTTGCGAGCGCTGCGAACCTTGATGGACCAATCATCCTCATAAGTTATTAGTTAGCTTATGACTTTAGTAGCCATTTCCTGAAGTAGATTGCAAAAAATGATATTAGACACATTGACTGTGCTGGCTTTCAGAAGAGAAGAAACGAAAAGCTAAGGAATGCAGACAGTTAAGAACACTTGTTCAAGATCTAGAAAGTATGTTATCTGCTTATCCTTCCTTGAAATTATGAACTGTAAAAATGATATATAATTTATAAAGGTAGAGTGTTGTTCTCCTCACGATAGGTATTAAAGAATTGGTGTTTTGTTGATATAGTTTTTTAATGTGATTAATTTGTTCCAGACTTCTGCCAAAGGAGTCCTCTTAGGCCTTCTAAATATTCTGCTTCTCTAAAGAAAAAAAATGAAAACTGATGCTTTCATGTAATTTCAATTTATACTAATAATACCTTATCTCATATTCCTTTTATAAGTTCACATGGCCAAAGTAATGTGTTCCATCAAGCTCCAAAGCATGCAAGGTTAACACAAGTATAGACAAATATGTCAAAAATCATTCTAACTTTTAAATTGTTACACCAATTTGATAAATAAAAGTGTGCTACCAATGATTAAATAAATTTTATAATAAATGGAATAAAAAATACATGGAAGAGATATCAACCTAGCATCATCCCAATACCACATAATTTGCATCATCTAAAAACACCAATCACTGTTACAACAGTAGCATTATACAAACTTCAATTACAGCATTAACATTATATAAACTTCAATTATAGAAGAAGCATAACAACCAGATGAAGCACTAAACTTACCAAACATCACAAACAACTAAATATACGCTAAATAAGGACCACATACTCAAGACATCCATCAAGCACTCAAGATCTTCAAGTTTATTGCATGTTACCTTAATCAGAAGATTAAACTAAACTGTGAAGTATAGGTGTCAGCCTTGAAATTTCCAACAGCTAAAGAACTTCTGCCAAAAAAAAAAGAGCAACATAAGGAAATAACCATAGAAATATAACTGTTAGAAATTTCAGATGTGTAGAAAATCAAAAGAGTAGGATTCAACTTGTAGGAGAAAAGGTTGATGTGCAAATGAGTGGAGCGAAGAGAGGCTGGATAACATAATTTATAGGTCTAGAAAGTTACTTTGTGATTAATTTTGGGTGGGGAATTCAAAAATGTGAAACAATAACTGAAATTATAATCATTTCAGCATAAATACACATTTTAATTCACATAATTATTATTTTCATGACCATGGAAGTTACAAAAGGCGTTAATTAATGGTGGATTTAATTTTAAAAAGTATGAAATTGACCACGTCACTGGTTAGATAATTGTTCTTTCAATGTGTTACATCTCAAAACGCAAAAAAATTTATAGGAGCTGGTCAACTCTAAAATTTGGAAATTTTTAGATATTTTTCTTATATGTTACATCATTACAGACAAACCACTTAAAAAACTGCAGATGTAAATTTCCTTAGCCAGAAACAATTGAGAAAAGTAAGCCATAACAGTTGACATAGCTAAAGAGACTGGCTAAAATAGGATGGTAAATAATAAACTTACCTTATTATTCTCTTTGATTTCTCCACCATTACTTTTTATATCAGTATGCTAGCAATAACATAAAGGGGAAATGGCATCAGAGTCATCTCAAGTCAGTTTAATTTTTTAAAAAAATGATGAAGAAGCTATACCAGTTCCTTTTTAACTTCAGCCAATTCTTCAGCCTCACTGTTGACAAAAGTGAAAAAACATGAATCATTTGTTTAAAGATTATTTAGTACCCCAACATCATTATATGTATATATATATATTATATTAATGGGGAGAGAGAGAGTGAGAGTTTAGCAAGGAATAAAATCATACCATCAGGAGGTTGCCAATATTTTCCTCAAAATTGACACAAGGTCGAATGGCAAAATGCATTCTCAATGTCACAGATTTTGGAGGGAACTCACACAATGCTTCTGAAAAGTGACAATGAATTCACCAAGTGCCAAACAGTATAAACATTTTTTGTAACTAAGGGAGAGTGAAACACTAAAGATTTACAAAAATTTAGTTGGAGTAGACACAAAATTCTCAATGCAGCTAAACCCATAATATAGCTTTATAAGAGATACAAATAAAAATGATATAACAATACAAATTAGTGTTAAATATGCAAAGAAGATCAGTAACTCTAGATAAGTAGGATATAAAGATATGATTACCATTTTTGGACAAATGAGAAATTGTAAATGCAGGAGAAGCTAAAGAGAGCACCAAGCACCAAAATATGTTCTGAGCCTTTCTGGGAAAACAAAGAGAGAGAGAGAGAGAGAGAGAGATAGAGAGAGAGAGAGAGAGAGAGAGAGAGTTTATCAACGAATAAAATCATACCATTAGGAGGTTGCCAACATTTTCCTCAGAATTGACCCAAGGTCGAATGGCAAAAGGCATTCTTAATGTCTCAGATTTTGGAGGGAACTCACACAATGCTTCTGAAAAGTGACAATGAATTCACCAAGTGCCAAATAGTATAAGCATTTTATGTAACTAAGGGAGAGTGAAACACTAAAGATTTACAAAAATTTAGTTGGAGTTGACACAAAATTCTCAATGCAGCTAAACCCATAATATAGCATTATAAGAGATACAAATAAAAATGATATAACAATACAAATTAGTGTTAAATATGTAAAGATGATCAGTAACTCTAGATAAGTAGGATATAAAGATATGATTAACATTTTTGGACAAACCAAAAAAATTAAGATAATATTTATATATTTAATGAAAGATTGATTATATTTCAAATCATAAATGAATCTAATGAGCATCTTTCAAATCATAGCACATATGTCATTAAAATAAATAAATAGCATTATCGTTAAAGCAATTAGCAGGCTTAGCAAAATGCAGGAGCGCAGTGCAAAGGAAGCAAATTTCTGATCATTAATTTACCATATTTCTTATAGTGAGCGTTTTCATTACAAGAAGAAATCAAAAAAGTCTTACAATTGTTCTATAAGTTTGATGTATGAATATAAAAGAAAATGTTGATGTTGAAAGAATGTTATGCAATGTGTTGCCATAATTTTAGACAACATCAGAATTCGCCCTTTCTACTAACTTTTCTAATGATTTTTCCATGTTATATTATTTGTCTAGGTATGGAAGTTGAAGACGTGAAGGTCCCAGAAGGTTCTAGAACGTCAGGCGGTTCCATTGCTTGAGTAGAGAGATATCCACTAACTTGGAAGTTATCATTATGGGCGGTTATTTTGAAGCCCACTACTTAGCTTCATTATGGAGTGGAGAGCTCATTATCTACATCTATAAATAGAGCACCACTTCAACATTTCAAAGTATGACCGAAAAGTATAATTCAGAGTTGAACGGATCATGTGTCATTCACTAGATTCTAGGTTATACACGGTTCATCAGAATGTTGGGAACATTAGTCTCGGCATTGTTCACAACATTCATTGTTTGATCTAACATTCCGTTCGGCTGAACGTAGACGTGTTAGGTTTTGTTTAGGTCTATTCTTATAGGTCTTGTTTAGATCCTTGTGTGATCTTGTGTAGGTCTTGCGCGGCCTTGAATTTTGGTTTCTTGTGTAAACCTTGTATTTGTGTCACTACAAGTTATAGTGAAGTTTCTCTGCTAGTGAGGCAGCATAGTCTATACATTTTGTATAGCCTATGAAAATTTTGATATCCCTTTGCAAAAGTGTGCGTTTAAGTCTTCTGCTGTGTAGTGTTGTCATTTATGTTGTCGATATTTTTAACAATATTTCTCTAAAACATTTTCAATCACACGCACCAACACCTGTCAAGTGGCATGAGAGCCACAAACTACACACATTTAGTTTAAGATCCTTTATTTGTGTATTTTTGCAATGGAATATCCATTAACTCCCGCACTAAAACCTCCTATCTTAGATGGCTCCAATTATTCATATTGGAAACCAAAGATGAGGATGTATATCAAGTCTCTTGATGAAAGAGCATGGAGGAGTGTACTATATGGTTGGACTCAGCCTCTACTTCCAGCCGATAATGATAATGAAGCCCGTGTCAAACGAGAAATCGATTGGACAAATAATGAGGTAACGGTTGCTAACTACAATTCGAAAGCCCTTAATGCAATATTTACATCAACTGATGTATCTATGTTTAAGATCATTTTGTCACACCCTAGTCTTTGAATTACAGCGGAAGTCTTAATCATCATAAAATATTTTCTAAGGCGTGATCTAACATAATTAAATTTCACATATTCAAGTAATTCATGCCAACAGCATAATTTCTGCAGTGTGTCGTCTAAAAATAATTTAATCTAAAATATTTAAACTACTGGAAAAATTCCATAAAAATTCATACAAGTCACTAACTGCCTCTATTATTCAATTATGTTTTTTACCGAATTTTATCCGTAATTCACTAATACCAGAAATTCGCGCAATTCGGAAATATCAAGAAATTGTCACATATTTTTCAAAAACTCATATCTAATTCATTATAACTCCAAATCATGCGATCCTAGATGCGTTGAAAACCTAATTAAAAATTGTAACTGAATATTAATTTTATTTTATAGAAAAAATGAATTTCGTTACCGTAAAATCACGTAAAACTTTCTGGAAAACAGGACACACAAAATCCTACACATGCAAAATTACTAAAGCTCACATAATCATACCAAAACCCTAATTTCACGTCTAATCCACATAATACATCATATTTCATCATCAAAAAATATATATTTCACGAAAATTTCAGATACTTTCATAAAAGTCTCGCTTCTTGCACTTAAAGGACTAAAATCAATATCTAGACTTCTACTAACAATAAAATTATGAAAAATTGTCAACATGCATATCTTTTCAAGGCAACTTTAAGAAAAGTTGTCAACACTTATCGTATTTTAATCTCTTAAAATAGTCCTTCAATTTCATATAAAACTGAGAATTAATCACATACTTAAGAAAAATTTAATTGTTATTAATACTACTCGTGCTTGTGCACGAAAACGTTCAACAAATAAGATCAAATTCAATTCTTCATGCAAATTAAATAAACACACCAAAACCTTAAAGCAGTCTTACTTAAAGTCAAAATAAAAACAGATAAAATTTATAACGGGTGTTTCTTTTAATCTTCTTGAATTCTTTCTCGCACCCACACGCCTACGCCTTGGCCGTCTCGTCATCTACTCAACGAAATCTGAAAATAATTATTTGGTGAAAGGGGTGAGAATTTATAAAATAAATCTCAGTGGGGAACGTTAGTTCGAAATCTAAATAAAACGGACATGCGTACATGAAAACATACCATTCATAGACATAGATTTGATATGACTAAATCGTATCCGTAGACATGTTTGATGCAACTAAATTTCATCCGTGGACATATTTTGATACAACTAAATTGTACCCGTGGAATTGATACTCCCGAAGAGCATCCGTAGAATTTTGACAGCACAAGGGCATCCATAGACTTATAGCACATAAACACATAAACACATCAACGTAACATTTAAAAATCGAACTATAGAAATACCACTTTTCACCATGTAACCCCACCTTGATTCTTGAAAACTTGAATATAACGTGTAAGAGCGTGTGTACGTCCGGCCTTGCTATGTCCTCGAATCGAAACCTCTACAACTCTCGGATCTTCTCTCTCTCTCTCTCTCTCTCTCTCTCTCTCTCTTAATATTCTTGAAAATTTAATAAGGTGTAGGTGAAATTTGATGCCAATTAAGGGTCCTATATTTATAGGATGGAAAGATATAGGGCTTAATATAATATCTTGATGAATATATGAAGATTAGTGAATATTATGGACTGGATATAGGGGATGGACGAAATTTGGCTTGGATTTTATGTATCTTGGACGAAATCTTGGTGTAGGGAAGGAAGATATATGGTTCATGAACATATCTTGAAGATATCTTGGAAATAAAATATTCTAACTTACAATAGGTGTGGAAATCCAAAAATTGTAGGACCATAACAATAAAATCTTGGTTTAAATCTTTGGAATAATATCTTGGATGTAAAAATAATGAATGTGGCCGAAAATAACATGGGTTTGGAATATCTTGTTTGAATAAATTTTATATTGGCCGAAAATAATGAAGGAAAAAGGAATAATGAACATATATGATATATCTTGGAAAATCTTAGTCATATCTTGGTAAATCTTTCTAATATCTCCAATATAATAATTTAATAATCTTAAGACTTCAATTTAGTTAATTCCTATGGCTAAGTTTCGAAAATATTCCCATGAATATAATCATATCTTTCTTAATCAAATATTAGGACTCTAACTAACTCTAGACCTTGATTCTTCCAAAATTACCCTCATTCTTGTAACAAACTTGGAATTTCCTCTCTCCTAATATTTTTCCTCTTAAAATTTCGAACTCTTAAAGAAAAATAAAATATATTCCCAATTAAGTCCTAATTTCCAATTAATACTAATCTTAAGGGACTAAAACTCTAAGGACTCATTTGGTTCGTAAGATAAAAGTATCTATCCGTCAAAATCATGCATGTTTTTGGCGGATAGATACTTTTATCTTGCGAACCAAACATACCCTAAGTATTATTAAAGACTAATAATTCGAACTTAAGTATTACTTCTAAATCTCAAAAGTATCACAACTTAAGTTCTAAAAGTCTTCTAATACTAAAAGGATTAAGAACTAATACTAAACAAAGGATAAAATACTAAAGCACAAAACTTAAAGGACCTATTCTGAAAATAAGATAAATAAAAAAAAACACGCCCTAAAAAAATAAAATAAAGGACGAAAAAAATTAGGCTGATATTTTGGGGCGTTACAACCTCACCACCTTTAAAATTTTCGTCCTCGAAAAAAAATACCTTGCATCAAAAGATCGGGGTACTTGGTCTTCAAATCTTCTTCCCTTTCCCACGTCGCCTCTTCAACTCCATGGCGATTCCAACGTACCTTAACCAAACACACAACTCGATTCCTCAACTTGTGCGTTTTCCTCTCTAAAACCTCTACGGGAACTTCTTCATAGGTTAGATCCTTGTCCACTTCCAAGGATGAGTAATCCAACACATGACTTGGATCGTGAACGTACTTCCTCAACATCGATACGTGGAACACGTTATGTACGGCTGCAAAGCTTGGGGGCAAAGCCAAACGATAGGCTAGACTCCCAACCTTATCCAAAATTTCGAATGGACCTATGAAACGTGGTTGCAACTTTCCCTTGCGTCCAAATCGAACTACTCCTTTTGTTGGTGAAACCTTCAAGAACACTACATCGCCTTTCTCAAAGTGTAGAGGCTTTCGTCGTTTGTCGGCGTAAGACTTATATCGATCTTGTGCAGCCCGCATTCTCTCTCGGATCTTCTCCACGACCTTAACCGTTTTCTCAACAATTTCGGGCCCTAAAATGCGTCGTTCGCCAACTTCGTCCCAAAACAAAGGAGATCTACAACGTCGCCCATACAAGGCTTCGTAAGGCGCCATGCTAATCGTTGCTTGATAACTATTGTTATAAGCGAACTCCACCAAAGGTAGGTAGTGCTCCCAATTGCCTTCAAAATCCAACACGCATGCTCTCAACATATCCTCAAGCGTTTGGATCGTCCTCTCGGTTTGTCCATCCGTTTGCGGGTGATACGCCGTACTAAAGTTCAACTTCGTTCCCATGGCAACTTGTAAACTCCTCCAAAAGTGTGAAGTAAAACGAGCATCCCTATCCGAGACGATGGAAACAGGGACTCCATGTAATCTCACCACTTCTTGGACATAGACTTGAGCAAGTCGATCCATACTCCACGTCATCTTGATTGGAATGAAGTGTGCCGTCTTGGTTAACCTATCCACAATCACCCAAGTGGCATGATTTCCCTTCATCGAACGAGGCAATCCCACAACGAAGTCCATGGAAATATGTTCCCACTTCCATTGTGGAATTTCGAGTGGCTTCAACAATCCGGACGGCCTTTGATGCTCCGCTTTAACTTGTTGACAAGTCAAACACTTCTCAACAAACTTTCCGATGTCGCCCTTCATGTTTCTCCACCAAAATGTAGTCTTCAAGTCTCTATACATCTTGGTTCCACCTGGATGGACCGTGTAAGGGGTGCGATGAGCTTCCTCCAAAATCTCTTTCTTCAAGGCTTCATCGTTCGGTACACAAAGGCGGTTTTCGAACAATATGGCGCCTTTGTCGTCAACCATGAATCCCTTCACGTTTCCCTCCTTCATCCGCGACTTGATCTTGGCGAGACTCTCATCCTGGCCTTGAGCTTCGACGATCCGATCCCGTAGGGTAGGTTGGATCGTCAAGGCTGCCAAAGTCGACTCCATCTCCTCGGTTGACTCGACAATCTCTATCTTCAACCGTTCAAAGTCTTTCACCAACTCTTCTTGACTCGTCAAGGTTGCCAACACGCCACCTTTACGACTTAGCGCGTCCGCCACCACGTTTGCCTTACCCGGATGGTAGTTGATAGTGCAATCGTAATCCTTGACAAGTTCTAGCCAACGCCTTTGCCTCATGTTTAGCTCCTTTTGTGTGAATATGTACTTGAGGCTCTTGTGATCGGTGAAGATCTCACACTTCGCGCCATAAAGATAGTGTCTCCAAATCTTAAGTGCGTGAACCACGGCTGCAAGCTCGAGATCGTGGGTGGGGTAATTCATCTCGTGCATCTTCAATTGCGTCGATGCGTAACCCACGACCTTCCCATGTTGCATCAAGACGCATCCCAACCCTTGCTTCGACGCATCGCTATAAATCACAAACCCTTCCGCCGGATCAGGAATGGTGAGAACCGGGGCTGAGACCAACTTACTCTTTAACTCTTGGAAACTTCTTTCGCATGCCTCGGACCACACGAACTTCTCTCCCTTACGAGTTAACTTGGTCATTGGTGAGGCTATCTTGGCAAAACCCTCAATAAAGCGTCTATAGTAACCGGCTAAGCCAAGAAAGCTACGAACCTCATTAACATTTGTTGGTGCTTTCCACTCGTTTACGGCCTCCACTTTTGATGCATCCACTTCAACTCCTTGGGCCGTGATTACGTGGCCTAAGAAGTTCACTCGATCTAGCCAAAACTCGCACTTGGAGAACTTAGCAAATAGTTGCTCCTTGCCTAAAACTCCAAACACCGTTCTCAAATGCTCCTCGTGCTCCTCCTTATTCCGAGAGTAGATTAGAATGTCGTCGATGAACACTATGACAAACCGATCTAAAAAAGGGTGAAAGACTCGGTTCATCAAGTCCATGAAGACGGCTGGTGCATTGCTCAATCCGAAGGGCATCACCACGAACTCGTAGTGTCCATAGCGTGTGCGAAAGGCGGTCTTCGCTCTATCTCCTTCCTTGATCTTCAATTGATGGTAACCCGATCTCAAATCGATCTTCGAGAACACGCTCGCCCCTCTAAGTTGATCAAACAAATCATCGATTCTCGGTAAAGGATACTTATTCTTGATTGTGAGTCGATTAAGCTCGCGGTAGTCAATGCACATCCTCCATGAACCATCCTTCTTTTTCACAAACAAGACTGGCGCTCCCCAAGGTGAAACACTTGGTTGGATGAACTTCTTATCCAACAACTCTTGTAATTGCATCTTTAATTCTTCAAGTTCCTTTGGCGCCATGCGATAAGGAGCTTTCGAAACTGGGGCAGCTCCCGGCACTAAGTCAATTGCAAATTCCACTTGTCGATCGGGTGGAATTCCGGGCAAATCTTCGGGAAAAACGTCAACGAACTCGTTGACAACAACCACATCTTCAATGCTTGCTTCCTTGGCATTCGTACCCATCACATGGACAAGAAAACCCTCGCATCCTTCCCCTTGAAGCATCTCTACGGCTTGCATTGCGGTGACGATCAAGTTGTGTTTGCTAGGACGAGATCCGAAGTACGTCAACTCTTCTCCACTATCTAACTTGAGTGTCACTTCCCTTCTATTACAATCGATAGTAGCATGGTATCTAACTAACCAATCCATCCCAAAAATTACATCGAATTGACCCATCTCTAAAACATGTAGAACCCCTTCAAGATTCCTACCACAAATTTCAAGTTTGGGATTCGATCCTATCTTATTCGTAAATACAGAATTTCTTGACGGTATACACACTTCTAAGGGATTACTACTATCAACAAGTTCACATCCAATCTTCATGCAACAACTATGCGATATGAAAGTATGTGTTGCTCCGGTATCAAATAGGGCAGTTATTGGTACCGAATTTAGAGTTAGCATACCTGCCAATGTCTCGGAAGGAGACTCTTCTTCCTCCGGCTCTCCCGTGAGCGAATACACACGTGCCGCGCCCCAAAGCTGATTTGGGCATTCCGGTGCTCTATGCCCCGGCTTGTGGCATCGGAAACAAACGTTCTTCCCCGCAAGGCACTCACCTCTATGAAGTTTCCCACATTTCGTGCATGCTGGAGTCATCGTTTGGCCCACTTGCTTAGGTCTAGAACCTTGGGTCGTTGCTTGTCCTTGTGGTCCACGGTTCGGCACCTTTCGTGCTCCAACGGGCTGCTCCCACTTACGCTTGTTCTCCCGGGACCTCCTCTCCGCTTCATCCTTCAAACAAGCCACCATTTGCTCGGCTCTCTCCAAGACTTCGGGAAATGATAGATTTCCCAAAGCTACTATCACATGTTGAAGCTCGGCCCTAAGCCCTTTGGTGAAACGAAGGACACGCTTTTGCTCGGTGTCGACAAGGTGATGAGCAAAACGTGCTAGTTGACTGAATTTTAGCTCGTACTCCACGACCGTCATGTTTCCTTGGTGAAGATCTAGAAACTCGCGCTCCTTCCTATCTTTGTAGGACTGTGGGTAGTAGCGCTCCATCAAAATCTCCTTGAATCGTTCCCAAGTCAAGGCTTGTCTCTCCTCAACCGGGCGAATCCTCCAATGGCTCTCCCACCAATGATCGGCATCTTGAACTAACTGGAAAGCTACGCAAGCAATCCGCTGAGCATCCGTGCACTCGATCAACTGAAAGATCCTCTCCATCGAACGGAACCATTCTTCAACAGCATCCGGTCCGTCACGTTCGTTGAAGGTAGCCGGTTTGTACCTCCTAAACTGCTCGACTACTTGCGCGGTATGGAACATTGGTGCAACAGGGTTAACCACGGGGTTAACTTGCGGTTGATCGTTAGGGACAACAGCGGGGTTGCGTCTCGGAGGCATCTAAACTAACGATTACAAGAACAACAGAAAAAAATAAAGTAAAATAAACTCTAATTTAAACAAATCCTCGACGTCTAAAATAGTCCTAAGTCTCAAACGTCTAACATGCCTCAAAATATTCCTATTGTTCATAATCCTTAAACATATCTTTCTTAGGTCGTAGTACAACACACCCTTTTAAAATTTGCATAACATTTTCTTGAAAAATCTTTTTCATGGAAAACATTTCATCCTTTCATACATAACTTTCTTGACCTCATAAATCATGTTCTTGGAAATCATAGAATTGTTCCCTTAGAAAACTTTTTCATACCTGGAGATTCGGAGATGGCTGCGGCGGCGGTGATGGATGGAGATTGATCTTTTATTAACTTTTCATGGAATTTTTTTCATCAACTTTTCATAAAATCACATATAACACATAAAAATAACACCTTTTAAATCTTTACGAGTCTACAAGAACGTAAACCCGCTCTGATACCACACTGTCACACCCTAGTCTTTGAATTACAGCGGAAGTCTTAATCATCATA